>WAAB01021662.1:41203-91925 GCA_013389865.1 Piaya cayana | reverse complement strand
AGGAACATGTCCAGACAGGTTTTTAATATCTTCAGAGAATAAGTTCCCACAACCTTACTGGGCAGCCTGTTCAGTTCTCTGTTACCCTCACACTAAAACATTTCCTCATGTTGAGGTGGTACTTCCTGTGTTCTAGTTTGCACCCACTGCCCCTTTTCCTGTCACTGCGCACCACTGAAGAAGAGTCTGGCCCCATCTTCTTGACACCTGCCCCTTATGTATTTATAAGCTTTGATAAAGCACCCTCTCAAGTCTTCTCTTTTCCAGGCTAAACAGACCCAGTTCTCTCAGCCTCTCCTCATAAGAGAGGTGCTCCAGTCCCATAATCATCCTTATGGGTCTCTACTGGACTCTCTCCAGAAGTTCCTTGTCTTTCTTGAACTGAGGAGCCCAAAACTGGACACCCATTAAAGACTCTGCATATTAGATATTTACTTAAATGTATGCTGATAGCTCCCTGTTCAAAGCCTTAAAATAAAAAATCCTCATTAGCTATGTAAGCAAGATCTATGTGATTCAGCCAAGTTTTCTCCTAAACACTTCAAAAGCTTCAATTAACTCTAAAAAGTAGTTTTTATATATTGCCGTGTTATTTTAAGATGTGTAAATGTGATAAAATACTAGCAAGTAAAAATTAATTCCACTGTAAGCAGAAGAAACAAAGAACAGGGATAAGCTTAGAGTGCAGTTCACAAAAGCAGAAAAAGAGAAGTAGCCACATCACTGATCTCATTCACAGGTTATACAAAGCATGACAGACAGAGATTTCTCACTTAATGAAGTCTGTTCTTTTCTCTGTTCTAAGAGGACTTGAAAGAAACTTTCTTCCTCTCCTTCCTTGCACCTCACCCCAAATTTGTTTTAAACTGTCGTTGGCTTATAATAAAAGACAACACACATATTTCTAGATTTGTTTTTTGGAACTAATATCTCATGCTAGAATATGGCTATAACTAAAATGAGACATTTTATTTAAAATATAGAAAATAAATTAAGACAATGAACCAAAAAACCCACAAAATTGAAATTGCCACTATGAGTCACAACAGAACAGCTCTTCAAAGGATATTTGGCTGCATACAAATTGTTCACAGCTTCTCAGAACTTTTTACCTATTAACCTGATTTTCAGTAGTTAATTACTCCTGTCCCAAACATACCCTGTAGACCTAACTTCTTTGTCTTTCTACAAGTGTTTATCTGGCTACTGTTGTGTGTAGCATAGGTAGTACAGCACAACAAAAATATTTGTTACATAAAGACAATGACATGACAAACTCCTTTTTAAGAAAGAGCCTAAAAATCAAAGAAATCATTTTTCCTTCATTACATTATTTTCTCCCTTAGAATGAACCCAAGAGAAAAAAAATCAGAAAAAAAAAAGTCAAATTAGAGCAGAGGGTTTTTTCCTCTTGCATTCAAAGGTATTAGATGACAACTAAAGCAAATAAATGATAATGAGTTCAATGAATTTGTAGACTTCAATCAAGAAGAAAAATAACACTATACCTAAAGACACAGGATATTAGTGTTCACTTAAGTTCACTTCTCTGTTCTAATGCCAATTTCTTGTGTGGTAAGGGCTTCCCTAGCTATTAACATGACAATATTCCTTTCTCTTCCTATCTTTTACTTGTTTTGTTCAGCAGGGCTATAAACTTTTAGCGGCAGTAGGCTACCCCTCAGTGCATGTTTGTGCAGCATCCAGCATAAGAATACACTATCTCAGACAGACTGTTTGAGCCCTAACTGAAGACAAACCACTTCATAACTTTATTTTCAAAGATGCCTGACATGGAAAAAAAAATATTTTGGGTAAAGAGATACAAAAATGCAAGGTACATTAGAATTTTAGCTTGAGAGCATATTCTGCTTTTTAATTTGTGCTATCTTAATACTGTTCTCTAGGCAAATTAGGCTTGACCTCCAAAGATTTGAAACCCTAGGAATTCATCAGTGGAAGACATATCCTCTGCTTTCTGGAATACATTTCTACATAGAGGATTAGTGGAAGCACTCAACCTAATATTTTCTGCTTTGGAAGACAGTATGACAGCAAAGAGGCATTATAAGAATCTATGATCTTCAAATTTATTCCCAGCATAAAATGTCCAAAATAAACAATGTACACAGGCAGTTGGGAACCTATATAGCTTGCCTGCTTTACCAAGTTATTTGATAAAACATGAGCATTCACAGAGTGCAAGAAATACTAGGAAGTATCATTCCAAGAGTTTGTTTGCATTACGCAGTTATAGGCTGATACACTGTGGACTTGTCTATTGATTTTCAATCTTTACATTTTACAGTAATTTGGCTTTAAAATACACATTTTTCTCTCTCAAAAAATCTGAAAGCACTTCACACTAACGTCTTTCAGAGTCTATTTTAGTCTTGAATGCAAGAGCTGAAGCATGTAGAACTTGAAGAATCCAGTGCAAGTGAGTTGCTGTAAACAAACATCCACTATGCTTCACTAACAGAACTTTGGCCTATTTTTAGTGTCTCACATTGTTAAAGTAAAATTCACTAGCTTAAACTGATAATCAGAATCAATAGCTCTGAGGACAGGTCTTTCTAACAACAAATAAAATACCAATGTTGCTTTTGCTGGTAACAGGTTGCAGACTAATACTACTCAAAAGGACATATTACTACCTTGAATGTTTTCAAAATCATTAAGCACACTGGCTAGTTTAAGATGCTCTTGCATCACTTGTGTTACTTTTCAGGACTGAGCCACATTCTCCTAGCAGTGCTGCTGGACAGTGTTAAAGACAGGTCCTTTAAGCCTGATTTTGAAGTTATATTGGAAATATCTTATCCGTTCACCCAAGAAGGAAGAAGTTTCATAACGCTTTTAAATAAACAGCCTCTTACTATCCAAATTATGAGCCAGTAATAAGCAAGCAAAAAGTCTTATTGCACTTCAACTTTTCCATTCTTACACAGGTTGCAATTTTAGTTTCAAACTTTACTTTTACTGGAAATATTTTAAATGTATTGTCATGTATTTTCTTAAAAGAACAGGGCTAGCTGATTGTACATCCAGCTGCTAGAATTAAATTTTTCTCCTTACTAGTGTATGGAGATACTGTGACACTGTATGTTAAAAGTCATCATAGTCCTAAGAAAGGGCTACAGTTTATGGATATATCCCCATTCATTATCATCATAATCTTCCATAGTGGTCTTTCTGCTTCCCTTTCAGTGTGTTTCTACTTCACAGATTCCTTTACTCAACAAACCTAAACCAGACCTTTATTCTTATCTCTTTATTCTTCATATCTACACTCAACATATACAAAGCAACTTCCTCCTATGATATCAAGAACTTTTCATGCCAGTCTCACTGAGATGAGTGATTAGGGAGTGGGGGACTGAGGTGAGAGGGAAAGTGTTAAATAATTACTTTATGCAGCTATGAATCTTATTTAAATCGTTATTCTTGGCTTTGAAAGACATCTGATTGCCTGCAATAATAAGGTACTACAAGAAAAAGAGTAATCACAAAAATCACTCCATTACCTATGGAAAAAAAAATAACATTCCCTTTGAAGAAGAAAGCAGAAGCTAAACTAGAACAACCTGGGTTTAGCAAACTAGATTCAACAAACCAGCACTTCATCAATCCACCGCTACAGCTCTTCCTGTGGTTGCCACTCAGCCAATATTTTGAGTACCACCCACGAAAAATTCTGGAGATATATGGTTGCTCAAAGTCAAGTCAAGACTCTAACGCAATCCTGTATCATTGTTAGTCTTACATTGGCCTGCAGGGGCCAGAACAGTTTCCACAAAAAAATATTTTTAAAGGAGAAGAGAGAGGCATTGGAACCTTCAGAACATAAACCAGGACATGGAAATTCACTTCCACCTTTGACATTAAAGTTCATGGGAGAAGATTGCCATTGTGAAAACAAACAAATAAACAAAAAAAAAATCCAGACAGAATAGGAACAAAGGAAACCCCCAACTCTTTAATCTCAAAGTATTTTGGTTGCTACCCAAAATCAGAGCAAAAATCTGCACGTTCCAAACTTTTATTATTTTTAAATTAACAAGGCAGCTATCATAATGTAAGCCCTGCAAGAAAGCTGTCTTCTGAAAAGAAAGGGAGGAAGACAGGTAAAAATCTTATCCTTTCACAACTTTATTTATTTGGTTGATTTATGAGCTTTGCACTTTTAACATGAACCATTCACTTCAAAGAATTTGTGAAAGTCAAATTCCAAACAAGGTAGAATAACTGAAGCAACAAAGAAGTGGACTTGTTGTTGTTGAACATTTAAATGCATCAATTCATAACCTGAACTCATTTTTCTTATTTTGTTGTATGATTGCTAGAGACAGCAGGTAGTTCAAGGCTGTATGTTATCAGATTTTTTAATCGGAACAATTGTAATACTGAATTGGAGCTGGGAGGCTATAATTAATCATTCACTGAATTAAACAGGGTTAGTTTAAAATATATTTTGGTAATCTAACAGAGACATGCACACAGGTATACTTGGATTAAACATCTCAGCCAATTTAATGGTCACTCTTGTGCCACCATTACCCATGACTTACATGTTGTGGAAGACAACTTCCTCACATAGCTGTTTAGCCTGGAGAATAGGAGAGTGAGGGGAGACCTTACTGCTCTCTACAGCTACCTGAAGGGGGGTTGTGGAGAGGAGGGAGCTGGCCTCTTGTCCCAGGTGACAGGGGACAGGACAAGAGGGAATGGCATCAAGCTCCACCAGGGGAGGTTCAGGCTGGACATTAGGAAAAAAATTTTCACAGAAAGGGTCATTAGGCAATGGAACAGTCTCCCCAGGGAGGTGGTTGACTCGCTTTCCCTCAAGATGTTTAAGGTGCGGGTTGATGAGGTGCTGAGGAACATGGTTTAGAGATTGGTGGGAATGGTTGGACTTGATGATCCGGTGGGTCTCTTCCAGCCTGGTGATTCTATGATTCTATGAATCTTTCACCAGCAACTCTATTTTAGACAACCTTACCTCATCTCATAGAACATTTTTTGTAAGTATCTTGCCCCTTCTAAAATCATAGTTTTTTTGGCTTATTAGCTCTTGTTAACTGAATCACTTAATTACCACAATCTTTTCCACTGAATTTCACAGGGGGTAGATTGGAAATAGGGAGAAATTAAAATAAGGAGAAGGAATTCCACCCTATCTTCCCTCCTTCCAGACACATTAGAGAATGTGTACATATTTTTAAAAAAAAATCCTTTTTCCCTTTTTCAGCATATTTTGATTTTAGCACCTTTAAACTCACTAATCCTTTTTCAGATCTATGAAAATAGTGCATGCACATGATATAATGCTGTGTAATTATGTAAATGCAGAAAACAAGACATGTTTCTTTAAGCTCCCAAAAGTTCATCACTCTGAATATATCCTGCTAATCAAATACCATAAAATATATTTTAAATATTAACTTCCCTGAAGAAAAAGGCTAGGAAAAAAGTAAGTTAAGTTTAACTAACAGCCATGGTACTTTATAGCAATATCACTTGATACTCAATGTGTTTATATTGCTACAAGGCATTCCATTGCAGCACACTGAGATTGAAGAAAATCGGTACAAGAATTTTGGCCAACCTTTTTTTGAGAAAATAAGCTTGACTTCCCTAATGTCACAGTTTCATTCCACACAGCAGCAATATTTTTCCTAAGAGAATTCTATTAGAGTTCGCTTATCATGGGAGAAATGTTGTCAACAGCTTTGACAGACAGGAGTTTTGCATTGAGAAGGTCATAGACCGAGTTTGGATCTTCCCTCGTCTGATTAGACAAAGAGTATTTTACCACAGTTGGCCCTAGTCATTGACTGAATTTCATTTCCAAATACCTGTCATCACCGTCACTGATGCATTCAGGAAGAGCAAGACTGCAGCCAAACAGCATGATGTGTTGATAGCAGCTGAGACGATGGAGATAACTGAAGAACTTCAGGAACTTTTCCATTTCAATACTTTTGACAATGGAAAGAACTGAAGTTATAGTAGTGTAGTTATATGGCAGCATTTGGCACTGGCTGTTGGTGATGTTTATGCAGGCACCTGTGAAATCAAAACAATACATTTAGAACAGAGGTATTACTATTTAATAGGCAGTTCAAAGCATATTTTGAATTGGGTAGTCAGGATATAGACTAAATTAGCAATGCATGTACCTCACAGGGAGGATGACATTCCATAATGCTATACTAATAGTGACAAAAAGTAAATATCTAAGAAGAAAAAAGGAATCGGGAGAGGCTCGGTAGCTTAGTTTGGAAAACCAAGTAAACTCTTAGATATTTTCACAATTCTCTGACCTTCTACAAAACTGGAGTAAAAACAAAACAAATTAATTTCTGATACGGGTCAAATATATCGTAATAAGAGCCTGGTTACAGTCACCTTTGGCTGTCACTGAGAATGGAAGTCATACAAAAATATAAAGGTTAACTGTGTTTTGAAGTTGCTCTGGTTTTAGTGTTTCCATAAAGTTTTCTTTTTAGGTGATTCCATAAAGTTCCTCCTTTTTGTAACCACTCTACTTTGCAGCTGGCTTTCCTGCCAAAACATCAACTCACTTACCTATTTTTCCCAAGATGACAGTTTTACATCTACAGTCTTTCTTCTCTATCCTACCAACACAGAATTATCTGGTTTTACAGGTTGAACACCTACCTCATCCTAAACTACTGTCCCACTCTCAAACTACCAGAGAAACCCTTCTCTGCTCATGCCCTGTCGTGTGTAATAGGCTCTCTCAGCTACACATGATCAGCAGGTTAACTTACTACATGAAGTTCTTAAGAGCGAGTTTCACAAGCCATACATCAAATTCAGAATTTTCATCAAGTAAAACTATTAAAATCTAGCATTAGGACATTAGGACAGCACCCTACACCTAGTCAGGCTCTGGTAGCATTTTTTTCCACACTCAGAGCACATCCACACTGTACAATAAGCAAAGACCTCAGCCCATTCTCAAGACCAGACCCTGACACTAATCATGCTGTAAACAAATCAAACTCATGGTAAATGATCATCCCGACTCTGGTCTTCTGAATAGGGAAAACTCTTGAGCGCATTCAAGCCTTAGAACTGCTGTTCTCATTATCTAAGCAAATTGGACATCAGCAGCACTAAATGGGGCAGATCCTTTCCATCATCAAATATTTTGGGACTGGCTTATTCCAAGAACTATGCCAGTCATTTACACCTGACCGCCTGACTTGATAAAAGCTGAGGATATAAAGCACACAAGATGCAGCTTTAAAGGTTCAGCAACTCTGTCTATTCCTCACCTTTCAGTCTAGACACAGTCTTTGCTGTCTAAGTGCACTAGTGGCAATTTCTGCTATCTAAGGACTAATACAACCTTACATGAGAGCAGAGAAAGCAAAGCATAACGAAGTAAAACTTCATTAAAGTTTTTTCAAGTTGCACTGTCTTTGAAGGGATAGACAAAAAAAGGGTGGGTTTCAAATTTTATCTAGATTGGTAAAACATAATCCCTATTTTTTCAGTGCCTGATGAACACACTCAATGTTCCTCCCTCTGTCTTCTTACTCTCCAGAAATCTTAACAAAACACAAGAAACAGAATCTTGCCCCACTGAAATAATGGCATGCCTATCCCCTCATTTTAATCAAACTAAAACTATGACAAGTTCCCATGTGAAGATTCTCCACTCCCCAGAACTGTCAAAAAGAAATTTTAGCACCAGTGTACGCCTATTTTACACCTATTTTCTGTTAACAATATCTTCTTACTCCAACAGTATAGTGACTAATGGATCTGTTAATAAAAGAATCAGAATTTTTCTTTATAATTCAGTGATAGATTCTCCATTCAGAATTAAAAGTAAGTGCTGGGAGATCAGTAAAACAGTGGTGAGCCTCCAAATCAAGAGAACTTTCAGCTGAGTGCCATTTTCAAAAGTGACTATAGAAGTACCACATGTTGATGATTTTCAGTGTAACTTTTTCTCTGAAGCTGTATGGGTATTTTTGAAAAATATGACCAGGATGATCATCAAACCTACCTGTTAGGCTGTGAGACTAAAATCTGGTGATATTAAAATAGCTTTCCAGGGAAAAGAGGAAAGGAGAAAAAAGGTGGAGAGAAGGGAAGGAAAATCACTTTGGAATCACAAAGTTTTCTTTTAAAAGATGACATTTCTTTTATGACTACTCACATTGTGGCTTTTGTATAGTATCTTGACCTGCCAGAAAAATGTAAAATCACCCTTCATTTGTTGCATTATATTTTATTCTTGAGCAAACTCATTGCCATTTATTTGTGCTGCAAAGATTTTTTTTCCCCACAAAATCTTCATGCAGCTAAGTCCTGAGGCAAAATTGTTCCTATCACAGCATGTGTCAAGAAGCAGTGACATTTTGGCTCAAATCACGTGCATGGACTGCTTTAGACCTCTTACATTCACACAAACCTGACAGGCAAGGACTACAGTTCCTTGGAGCTATCTGATCTTTTAGTAGTACTCAGTGGCCGGACAACACAGCACTGAATTCAATATTCATGGCCAAAAAGGCAAAATTTTAGAATCATCTTAGAAAGGTATGGGTTGGAACAGACCTTAAAAATCATCTAGCTCTAACTCTCCTGCCATGGGCAGGGACAACTTCCACTAGATCAACTTGTTCATAGCCTCATCTAGCCTGGTCACAAACACCTTCAGGGACTGGACAACTTCTCTGGGCAGCCTGTGCCAGTGTCTCACCACCCTCACCATAAAAAAAAAAAAGAAAATCTTCCTAATATCCAATCTAAACCTACCCTCTTTCAGCTTAAAACCGTTACCCCTCATTCTGAGGGGCTCTCATCATGAGATTCTTATCCATCAACACCCACAAGTCCTTTGGGGCTACTCTCAATCCATTCTCCACTCAGCCATATTTCTGTGCAAGATTGCCCCAAACCAGGTGTAGGACCTTGTACTTGGACTTCCTGAAATTCTTGAGTTTTGCACAAGCCCACCTCTCAAGCCTGTCAAGGTCCCTCTGGATGGTATCCCTTCCCTCCAGCATGTCTACAGTGCCACACAGTTTGGTATTATCAGCAAACTTGCTGAGGGTGCATCCAATCCCACCATCCACATCTGCAACAAATATATTTAACAGCAGAAGTCCCAATACTGAAACTTGAAGAATGCTACTCATCACCAATTTCCACTTGGATATTGAGCTGTTGACCACAACTCTTTGTGTGTGGCCATCCAGCCAATGCCTTATCCAGCCAGTGATGCATCTGTCAAACCCATGTCTATCCAATTTAGGGACAAGAATGTTGCACGGGACAGTGTCAAATGCTTTGCACAAATCCAGACAGATGATGTCAGTTATTCTTTCCTTTACCCTCCAATGCTGTAACCCCATCACAGAAGGCTACAAAATTGATCAGACATGATTCACTGTTAGTGAAGCCATGTTGACTGTCATAACCACCAACTTGTGCCGCAGCAGCGTTTCCAGGAGATTCTGCTCCATGATCTCGCCGGACGCAGAGGTAAGACAGACCCTCCTGTAGTTCTCCAGGTCTTCCTTTTTATCTTTTTTTTAAAAACAGGAGTTACATTTCCCTTTTCCAGACATTTTTACAGCAATTGTAGAAGAATGTTTAAAAAAAAAAAGAGAGAGAGAGAGAAGAAGGGACTAGATATAGGACCTGTCCTTGCAACAGAATCATGATCCACCTTCTGTTCTGTGAACAATTCATTCCTGTAAAACAACATCTATTCAGTATTAATCCCGGGCCCACCTGGAAAGCCTGGGTTAGAACTCTGTATTTTAAACACAGGTCTTTAATCCACCTCTCCTATTTTTTGTGCTATCATCCACCTAGCAAGTAAATTACAATGCAAGAGGTGAGTGTCCACACCTCTGAGTCAAAAAGCATATATTTCAGGGCAATAGCAATTGTATTACAGCATTCCTGGATTCTCACTGCAGTAGCAACAAGTGCTACAGTCTCAAAAACCTTCCCCAGTAAATTATGCACAGGACTAATGAGCTCAGAACAGCACCCGCTGTCTCATTTGCACCACACGAAGATGCAGAACACAGATACATCAGTCCTCCAAGCTGGCCCACAGAACTTTAAGCACAGCAGGTAGATGCATCCTTGTTGCTTTGCAGAGAACCTCTCAAGTTCCATGCAACTGCATGAATTTGTCATACTTTGAGTAACACATTACTTCAGAGCAAAGTTGTTTCAGCTAAACTGAGACCTGAAGAAAACACAAAGATTCTCTATTCTGCTCACTTGCACAAAACAGGTTGCTCTACTAATCCTTGCATCAAGCCAAATAGCTTGTGATAGACAGAACATACCTTTCAGACAGGCAAGTCTGCTCAGTGCCAATTTGCTCTGTACAAAGGCAAACAGAATTCTACAGAGCAAGGGGTAATTTATTTTACAGGACACTAAAAGTAGGAGAAAAGCTATTTAAAATACAAGCAAAGGGGACTGATAGTTTAATGAGGAGTAAGTATTCTAAAATATAAAATAAGGTAATAATATATTTTAGTGAGAATAGTGGTATTCCTTTTTTTCTGTAAATAAATAGAAAAGCTGAAAAATTCTATCAACTAACAGCCACACATGTAAGAAAAGAATGCAGTAAACCTCAAAACGTGTAACGATTCTACCAAATTGCTAAATTCTGCTCCATATGTACAGGCCAAATGTGTTTTATAAACTATGTGGCCCTGCAGTACAAGAATGTTAATCTGACTTGTAGTATAACATACTAGTACTAAACATGTTACAAACCAAGCAGGAAAGAGACCAGAGAAGACGATAAATGCCTAAAACACATTGAGAAGCCTCAATCTATTTACTTCTTTTCTCCAGTAAAAATTCACTAATTATGAAGAATACAAGGCACAAACTAGATTTGGCAATACTGGGGGAGGGCAGTGAATGGGAATAACACAGGCAAAAAAAGGTGTTGATAGAACAGCATGGTTCCTAATTATAGGGGTCATTTCTAACACTCATCCAAATTAAGAGTTTTCTGTTTATCACCAGCTATTGCCAGATGGACTGAACTGGTCAAAAGGGCTTTCTTCTACTCCAACAGTTGCAATGCATCTACAACTTCGTA
The DNA here is from genome assembly GCA_013389865.1 of Piaya cayana. Lineage (NCBI taxonomy): Eukaryota > Metazoa > Chordata > Aves > Cuculiformes > Coccyzidae > Piaya > Piaya cayana. The sequence continues at coordinate 80,794 of WAAB01021662.1, read as the reverse complement.
TTTAGTGCTTCTGAAACTAATTTAAAGAGCACTTTTCCCCTTTCACTCTCTTCTCTTCAAATTGTTCCCAGATTCCGCTGCCTATGGGCTGCATCTGCACAAAGTGAACTGGACTAGAGGACTGAGCCAACGGAAAGTAACCACCTACATTCTTTCCCAAAAGGCAACGTTTATTGCAGCCTCAAAGCAATGTAACCAGATCTGCAGCTTAAGCTTGATTAGTCATTATCATACTCATCCCTGTAATAAGGTCACAATTCCACACCCAACAGTGGTTGCCACTTCTGGATATTTTAGAGGCTATGCAATCAACTAGCTCTGGCATTAGCCTGCCTGAAAGATGGTCTTTCCTCGCCTCTCCTGCCACAATCTTATTTTTTGGTGGACACAGAGGAAGGGCAGAACCCCCTTTTTCTATTGGATCAGATCATTGGGCTGAATAGCTATCATTGGGCTGAATAGCTTTTTGGCAGCAAACACATTTGTTCTAGGACAAAAGAAGGGGCAGTGCAGTGACAGGAACCAGTAAGATCAGAGTCTGCTCACAGCAGATGAAGCAGTGCTTTGGCAAAATGCGTCATCACTGCCCAGCACCATAAAGCACTTCTAAAGAGTGAGAAATGTTTTAACTGCCCCAGCAGAGTCAATTCCTGTCTGAGGACAAATAAAAAAATATCTTTACTTAAAAAAATTATTAATAAATTTGGGGCAACTCTGCATTCCAAGTACATCCATTTTCTAACTTGCCCTATAAAAGCAGATCTGCCATCTTTCCTCCTGGTATCAAGCATTTTAAATGTAAAGCAGTTAAACGATGCCTTCAGTTAAAAGCAACATGAACTGGCCTAGATCCTAGCTAGCGTATATTTTTACTATAATTGCAGTAGCAGACCTGTAAAACAACCCTCTATCTCAGATAAGCAAAGCATAACATGGTACAGCATAACACATATATATGTTTGAAGAGGTAAATATGCAGACTGGTTTTCATATCCCAGGTCAAATTTGCCAATATTTCAGTTAGAAAATAATCTTTTTAATTAGAGCAGCTTTTACAGAACATCTTTAAGAAGCTTATGGAAAATGAAACAGAGTTCAATTCACAGCAGCAATCACCACTGACTTCATTACAGAACTTAGCTTGGTACATTTTCTGTACTAAGTTGCACAGCTGCAGTCCCTAAACTCATTGGTAAAGCCTCAGTAAACCCAAGGGAAAATGGCAACACAGCAAAAGCTGTAGCAACATGGAACAAAATTTCATCTTTAATCCTAAAATGTTCTGAAAACTTCTAAGAATCCTATTAAAAAGAGCAAAACCAAACCAAATACATCCATTTTAAGTTAGAAACTTGTCTAACTTGCCTACAGCAACAATCTGCAGGCTTCTTGATGTAGGAATGGCCTCCAGAAAACAGGGTTTTTTTCCAATTCTGAGTTGCTATGTTCTCGTGACCCCAAAAAGATCTTGCAACTCTGGTTGATCTCATAATCCCATGTGAGACACATGAAGCTATAGAATGCCTTTTTTACATCCTCTGCCCTGTTGCTATTTAATATCCAGATTGTCATGAACTTTTGTTCCAGATCAAAGGAGCTAGCACCTGCTCTCTTCAGCAGAACTTCTTTCCAAAATTCATTAGTGTCTTCAAAAATTGTACTGCCTTTTTAAATTTACTACAACATCTTGTTATTTTTTTTATTTCAATTAAAATAGAAGATGGATAGATTTTTTTTTACCTCTATCCAACTATGAATTTCTCATGTACAGTCCACTTGGGACTGAACATTTAATATTGCATTTCAGGTGTTTCCTCCATAACTCAGGAAAAACTCCTCAGTAAGTGATTTGCTTCTGAGACATACCAATAGATGCCAGGAACTAGGATCTGTCCTTCGGAATCCACACAGCAGGGAGATCCATAAACTATTTTCTCCTTAATTCAAGTATCAGGAGTAAAAATCAACTATTTCTCAACAAAAGCATCGTCTCCACATTTTTTTCACACAAATACTGGCCTGAAAACACAATTTCCACAACTCCCAACCACCTCCATTTCCTGACTCCAGGGACAGCCTGGCTGCTGAGTGTGTACACCAGGTGAGTATTCCCTTCTAAACACCTTCTCAGGCCCTTCCTCACATTTTTTCCACACTCCTAGGAAAGCCACATGTTTGTTCTCTTCCAGGACACATTATGCCACAACAGAAATCACCAATCAATCTTTACAGAACAACACACAGTTATATTACAATATTTGAAGAAAGAAGGATGAATGCCAACATTTCTACAGCTCAGAGAAGCACTTGCTGGGTACTCTTTTAACCCCTTGGAAAAGTACAGTTAAATGCCAGATAACAGATCTCTAAAAAATTAAGAAACTAACAATATGATAAAAAATTCATAAAATTGAAGTAGTAGTGGTGCCATACTAGTAAGCTTTAACACTACAAGAAAATTAAGGTCTGAAGGAAAATGCATTTTTAATTACAACACTCGATACAGATAGAATAAAGAATTACTAGCATTTCTGTCAAAGGAAAATTCAGCGGATAGAGGATGAATATCTTCTGGTCTTGACAATTCTACCAATGGCAAAAACATATCACACCACCCTCTGTCCAAAAGCTTTTACTATATTAACTGCTAATTTGTCTCTCATGGGTGTAATTCGTTTCTCATCATTAAGATAAAATTTAGATATAATTTCTCTCCATTTCCCTGGGTTTTGCTTCCTCTTACATGATTTAGTGGGAGGGTTATGCACAACAAAATCTGCCTGTTTTTCCCAGCTTTCTCGGTATTAGGTGGGGGGACTGCAGGGCAGCCTCTGTGAGAAGAGGACAGGGCTGCCCTGTGCTCCACATAGATGGTTCCAGCCAGCTCCAGTAGCCCCACCACAGGGCACAGCTAAGCCCCTCAGCCACGATGGCAGCAACTCAAGGAAAGTGTATTTAAAAGGGGACAAAACACTGGGTAGGGAAGTGTGGGGGGGAAGTATGAGAAATAATCCTGTGGACACTGAGGCAAGAGAAGCAGGAGGGAAGGAGATGCTGCAGACACCAGAGCAGAGATTCCCCTGCAGCCTGTGGAAGAGACTCTGGTGGAGCAGGTACCCACTCTGCAACCCATGGAGGACTCTACACCAGAGTAGATGGATATGTCCTGGAGGACTTGATGCCTATCAGGGAGGTGGTTGAGTCACCTTCCCTGGAGGTGTTTAAGAGACAGGTGGACAAGGCTCTGAGGGGCACGGTTTACTGTTTCATAGGAATGGTTGGACTTGATGATCCAATGGATCTTTTCCAACCAGGTGATTCCATGGAGGACCCAGGCTACAGCAAGATTAACCTGAGGGACTGAAGGCCACAGAAACAACTCATGTGGGAGCTGCTCTGGGGCGACTGCAGCCCATGCAGGGACTCAACAGTGAAGCAGGGCGAACTACATGGAGGAAGCAGCAGCAGAGGGGAACTGTTATGGGCTGACTGCACCCCCATTCCCCATGCCTCTGTGCCACTCACAGCAGGAGGAAAGTAGAAAAGATTGGAACAAAGGCATAAAGTCAATCCTGGAAAGGAGGGTGGGGTGGGATAAAGGTGTTATAGTTCTTGCGTCTATTTCTCATCATCTAGCTCTATTTTTAATCGGCAAATCATGAAACTGACTCTCCCTAAGTCGAGTCTGTTTTGCACCTTATGGCAACTGGTAACTCCCTGTCTCTCACTCAACACAAGAGATTTTTCATCTCATTTTCTCCCCCCGCTGTACTGTTGAGGGGAGGGTTTGAGAATGCAGCTGGGTGGATATCTGGCAGCCCACCAAGGGCAACCCACCATAGTCTAATAAAAACATTCTTTCTTTTCAAATTCAAGGATCATGAAAGAATAATTGAAAACACTAACACAGCTCTACAAAGGAGGTTTAGGTTTGACTCATGCATTGCTGTACGGTCTTTTCAAAACTCTTCTTTAGTTAGCCCAGATCCCAGTTAATCAGGTAAGATCTGGACAACTTTTATGTGCTCCCCACTGCATGAAGGTGCCCATGACAGGGAAGATAAACACCATGCCAACAAAGCAGACCTTAATCAGAAACAATGGACTCAGAGTCATGTGGAAAAAATTCAGGGAAGTTGTGAGAGGAAGCCTGAGTGAAGGGGGAAATTATAGGTCATCTTTCTGTGTAGAAGGTTAGGCAGAAGCAAGAGACAGGGACATATGAAAAACATAGTAACAAACTTAGCATAGTCCTTCGTATAGTTCCTACTACAGGATAAAATCCTGATGAAACTCTCTGTCAGTCTACATTAATTATAAAAGCATAAACTGGAGCAAGACATAATGTGGACAGAAAATGAAAATCAAGCCATGGAAGGAAATACTTTTTTTAAAATACTGTTTCTGTGATCTGCCTGATGAACATTTCTTTATCACTTGTACTATTTCCTTCAGTACAAAACTCTCAGTTCTTCCAAAAAAGAACCCTGTTGGCTATTTTGCAACTGTTTGTGTCAGGAGATACTTCAAATCACAGTTTTAAATCAATAAAGAGACTTCACAGTTTGGCCCTACTACTCAAAATATATGAGTCAAACTAAGTCATATTTTTCTTCATACTTTCAGGTTGGACCCAGTTCACTTGATTTTGTTTTTAAATCAGGTAGTTTAAGACTTCTTTTCTTTTTCTGCTTTCCCTTAATATTTCCCCTTAAAGACTCCTGAAAATGCTTGTCTTTCAGACATCTGGCCTAAATTTGCTGTTATAAATAGTGAGACAAAGAATGCATTTCATTTCTTCAACAATTTCAAGCTCTTCTGTGTCTGAATTATTCCTGCCATCTATTAGAGACCCCTGCTGTCTTCTCCCCAGAACTCTTATTCTGGATGCAGTGGAAATTACTTTATATGACTTAACCTCCCATGTATTTAAATTTCCTTTCATTTTCCATCTTTAGCTTCCCTGCACTTCCTGTATTACTATGTCAGCTTCATTCTATAATTTTTACAATCTTGTATTGTCAATAGGGCTCGTATTTGCAGATTGTTTATACGTCTCTATTTATGTACTTTCTTCGCTATCCAAGCCATGTCAATCGATACTTATAATGACTGCATATTATCTTCCAATGATGACTACAACTATACTGAGTACAATTTACCTTTCACAACATCAGTCCTTGCTTGTGTTTCTTTGTTACTTTCTTCTACTTGGATTTCATACAACTATTCCCCACTTAAAGGCTTATGGTTTAGACAAGATTTTTTAAAACTGTTTGCACTAGGGATTTTAAAATACTTATGTGGGTGTAAGCTATTCAGATAGAAATCATTTGTGTTGATTTTTAAATTTATAGTAACTGGGGGAGTGGCATTGTTACTTAGGCCTAAAAAACCATTATTCTTCTACAACACTTACCCCCCACTTCCATTTTTATCCTTGTGGAATGCTAAAACACTCAGAATACAAATACTGCAAATGCATTTTTATCTAAAATACATACTAAAACGTTGTAACCAGGGTACCTAATTGTTGTTCCAAAAGTAAACTATCTAAACTAGAGGATAATATTTGCTTTAAACGCAATTCAAAATTATATATGTTAATGAAAACATTACAAATAAAGTGTTCTTAACTTTATTTGCCTGTATATTTCGAAGCACTAAACAGAATATTTGAGATTGTCATATCAAGATTTAACCTCTTTCATTGGATATGCAAAATGAGACATCCAGTTCTGAAAGGCACTGAACTTTCACAATGCACAAAGTGTTAAATTAAAGTTTCATCTAACTAGAGGTGCACTACTGTAATAAGCATCAGTTGGATACCTCAAATCAGAGGTCACAAGTTTGGAAAAAGTTGCAGAACCCCTCTGGCAGACCGTGGGTAATTAAAAGAATTCCTAAGTTTCTTACTGTTCTCAAGACAGTAAGAAACCGCTTAAAACTCTTCATATCCTTGCATGTGAGGATATAAAGGCAGCAATAGAACAAATGGAACATTTTTCAGAACTACTGAACACCAGTGGATCCCATTCAAAACAACAGAAGAGGTACATACCAACTACTTTTTGAAAAGCACCAATTTCAGCATGTTTGGAATGTCAATCTTGAGGCTAGACAGCTTCTCTACTGAGAGCATCTTTTAAGCATGTGCTGAACTGATTTCTGAGTAAGAATGAACTTAGCATATGCTTGTATTGTTCTAAATAGTTGCCTTCCCTTTTAATATGTGTCACTTTCTTGATCCCTGTAGCTTCTTAAGATTTAATGTGAGCCAGGAAACACTGTCACTATAATACTTCAAAAATAAAAACTTGCTAAAGAGACAGACATCTGTAAATGAAGCAGATTCCAAATTCCCATGAGAAGGAAAGTGGTGTATACTTCTTTTTATATACTTGCACTTATACCTGCTCTCCAGTAAAAAAATACTAAAGCTCTAAGTGTTTGCTCTATCTAATCAAATAAGAGGGACAGACTCTCTGTATTTTAGGTTGCTTTGGCAATTTTATTGGTCATTCCAATGAGCAAGTCAACAGAAGTGACTGTGGATGGAGAAAATATTTTAGAGCCATATGAGATTGCTGCATGACCCATCCATTTTGACTCTTTATTCGCTAGATCACTGAAACTCAAATATCCACAATGTTATTCCCAGTCTGCTTACACTCCATGGTCTGATATAGCTTTGTTGCCAATTGCCCCTTTTGCATCACAGCAAAATGGTTAGGTCATTTATTGGCTAACACATGAAGATGTATCCAAAGATTTCACAAATTTCATTTTAGCAAACATTTTGCTAAAAAAAGGAGTACTGTTTCAGTACTTCAGAATGAGGTCTTGTCCCTTGAAACAGGCTCATCCTGAGGGACTGTAGCCCTTAGACAGGACCCATATGGAAGCTGTTTTGGAAGGACTGCAAACAGTGGGATGGAACTCAGGTCTCAGCAGGGAAGAGGGCTGGAGAGGAAGGGGCAGCAGAGAGGACTTAATGGACTGACCACAACCTCCAATCCCCATCCCCTGTGTGCCACTCACAGCAGGTAGGAGGCAGAGGAGTTGTGGATGGAGTGAATTTGAGCCTGGGAAGAAAGGCAGAGTGGGAGGAGATTGTTCTAGTTTCCATCTTTGTTTCTCATCATTCAATTCTCTTTTTAACTGCCAATACATTCAATTAATTTTTCACAAGCCGAGTCTGGTTTGCCTGTGATAGTAACTGGTAAGTGACCTCCCTCTCAGCCCATGAGTTTTTCCATCTCATTTTCTCCTGCTCTCCTGTCAAGGAAGGGGAGTGAGAGAGCAGGTGGGTGGGTGTCTGGCTGTCAGTCAAGGACAATCCATGACAATACCGTCCAGTTACCTTAAGTAGCTATTTTGAGAATAAAAGCATTCATATCATGATAGACGCTATGTTAAGCAGAAGTAACATGTATAACCAGTTATCATCCAGAAATTATGTAAAGATAGTAGAAAGTGCTAGATAACTTAGTTTTAAATATTTCTTTGTCGCTGGTGGGTAAGTTAATCCTCCATATCTGCACTGAAGTGCACCAAAGCTTTAATGTGTACAATATAAGAACACACAAAGACAGAACAAGATGGGTCATTCTATTTATATTTAGATAGTAAATACATCATTCAAGGGCAGGGGCAGTTCAAGGTGCTTAAAGATGTTTAAAGCTATTACATTTTTAAGGTCTTTTGCTCAAAATGTAATAACACTCTTTTAAATTGCTGAACAAGGACTCTATTTGCCTATTTGCCTGTAGGTTTGGGGTTTTAAATAATAGTATTGGACTGGACTCAATCAAAATCAGTAAAAATGCCACAACCAGCTTTGAGAACATACCTTTTAAATTCCTGATGCCTCTGAAAGTTAAAGTCAAGCTAAATGAGCTGTATCTTTTGTAGGCTTGTTTCCACAAGAAGTAACCTATGGTTAATTCCAGTTTGGAAATGAAAGCACTTTTCATTGAGTCATCTAAAGTGTTTTGGAAACTGAATTTTAGAGAGAAAAAAAGAATTTCCACAGACTTTGTAATATTCACACTAATTTGATCAAAAGGAACCTTTTGCCTTTCTAGAACTGCCAAAATCAAAATAGATTAATTCCCAGCTAGCACAGAAACAAGCTCATCAGTAAAAGAATTGTCACTCCCATGACACTTCTCATTTTCTTTACAACTGACAAACTATTTGCTTGTATCATATAAATAGAAAGCTTATACCTTAAAGTATTCACTCAGGAAGTAAAGGAAAATATAATAGGAAAACTTCACTACACTCTGTTGTAAAATCACAATAATTACAGACAACTGTCAAAAGCATGGTTCCCATTTCTAACAGACTTTCTTGACAAGACTAAAAAGCTGTTGAGGACCTGACAAATATTTATGTCTCAAGACAGCTACTACAGCCAATAATTTTTTTGGTAAACACTGTGTCTATAGCCAATGCAAAAGAAAAAGTGTGTACAAACAGCAATGCTTACAGTACCAAAATGCAAAAATAACAAAGAGATAGAAAACAACATAAAAAGAAGCTTCTCTTCAATCCATGAAAAATAAAAATTTCTCCTTTGCTAGAACTGAGGCCCTCTACAGTACATTGCAAAATGGAAACAAGGATTAAGAAGTGTGGGACTCTCTGCTCTGAAGTAGCCTGAAATAAGTAGCCTGAAATAACAAGAGTTTGAAGAGTTCCTTGACCCAAGAGTGAACCATGGACTGAAGATTCAAGGACGGATGAGAAGGAAGTGGGCCAAAGACTGTTTCAGATCTTTATAAATAATATGTCTCATATGGCCTAATTAACTGTGTATTGGCTAGCTTTTAGACGCCAGCTGAATTGTATCTTTTGAAGTAATTATTATTAAAATGTCATGGTAACAATAGATAAGCACATATCATAGAAAAGGTATAAAGATACAGAGAAACATCAATAAAGCGGATACTTGTTGCATTCATATTGAGTGTATTGCAGTATCTCAGCTCTGTCTCCGCAACAAAGAAGCATTTAAGTAAAAGCACTAATGGCTTTTATTTTAGGTGAGTATGGGCATAAATGATCTGGCAGATTTGGGGAAATCTAATTTATCAGAAGCACTTAACACACAAAATGTAGTGTCTTGATCCCTAAAGAGAGGCTTAACAGGAGTGCCTTTATATAGCACGAAGATAGCCTCAAGAGGAGCAGTATTAAGTTTTTTACTTGTAGGTAAACATTTGACAAACCCACATCTTTTGAGGGCTTAAGCTCAGGTTTTAGTAACAGCCATGGCAGCCTAAAGATAGAAGCAAGGTACTGTCAGAGTAAGATTCTAAGAGAAGCTCCCAAATTTCCTTAGGTCAACTGTACACAATCAGAAAAACATTTCATAAGACAATTTAACAGATACAATGGCACAACACCACTTCCTCTCAACTATGTGCACTTGCCATTTCCTTTAAAACAACTCAGATGCCAAAACAGCCAAGCGCTAACTTATCCAGTGTTAGAGCTAGAGTCAGTTCATAGAGGAGAAAGCAAATATCAGCACATAAAAATAAGCATATACCACTGTATGGCTCTGACCAAAGGGAATGGAGACACCTTCTCAGCACCACTAACCTCTAAATGAAGCCCAGCTGACCCATAATAGCTTTACGTGGGGAACAGAGAAACAACTTTTGAACAGCAAACCCCATCTGCAGATCTGAAATAGAAGTCAGACTCCAAGACTAACTGAAAACAATTGCTTTGCATTTAACTTTGTTCAGCTAATGAATTATACAATTTGAAAGGAATGAGTGATTCTCAACTCCCCATTGTGCTCCACAGGTACCAAAGGGAGAGGTGATAAGGCTACTGACCACCTGCAGCAGAGAGAAAAACAATTCATTACCTCCCAGGTCACAGAGAGGGGATTAGCCATGAGGGAAACATAACTCATATTTTAGATCAGAGTTGAAGTGTTTGGTTTTTTAAGGCAATCTGTACCAGCTGCTGCACAGTGCAACACCACATCCAGTCTGCACCAGACATTTCTTGCTCATAGCTCAATGCAGTCATAAATTCCATCTCAGTTATTCTCCTGACCAAAGAATGTTGCAGAAGGCTGGGCTCTTCATCATGCCACCTCATTTTCTGAAGCTTTACTTCTTTCACCAGGGATCTTCCAGACACTGTCCTTCTTGTCTGAAGCACATGCTTGTTTCTCTAATCACTTGGGCAGGCACAGCCGAGAGCAAGTAAGCTCATTAGCCAAAGCTGAGGCTGAACACCTACCCCCTGTGAGGTGTGAGCTGGCCTATATTCCAGATCTGGTATTTTGATTAGTCATTTCTTAATTACAGGATTCTTCAGTGAAATTTGAGACATATTGCTAAGAACCTACTGTTAAATAATAATAAGATACAAAATAAAATTAATTTTAGGATTACATCTATCATTGGGCATGGTTTATTTGATAGGAATGGATGGACTCGATGATCCGATGGGTCTTTTTCCAACCTGGTGATTCTATGATTAGAGACTGTTTTCAGCATGTAAGGTTGGACAAGATTTTGCTATTGTTTTGAAATATGTGCATGACTTTATTACTCTTGATACGCTTTGTTAAAAAAAAATCAAAAAGGGCTAAAAACAGGGTAGCATCCATAGGACCCAGGCAAGCATCTAGTTATTTTGAGTTGGCTGGTTTTATTTTATTTTTTAACAAATGCATTTTCAGTAAGTGAAACTGAATGCTAGTTCGATCAATAACATTTCATTATCTACCAATACCAGTATGCTTAAAACAAAACAGAAAACAGAAAACACAGTGCTTTGTAAAAGACTGACAATAGTTGGGATACTCAACAGGCTACAAATAGGTCAGCATAGAAACAGGCTGTGCCTGAGCTGTCCCAGTTGTTTCTAGTTAATTAGCTTCCAGGAATAGTCAATTTACTCTTTGGATCTGCTCAGTAACAAATCAGGATCCTTTTTTCCAAGTGTATCTCACAATGATAACTTATGCTTACCTCAGTTTCAGACAAAATTAACACAGCAAATCCCTTCCTGAGAAATCTGCCCAGAAACTATGAGCAGAATACAGCACCACACTTGCTAAGCAAAACACCGCAAGCTATGCTAACACCCTATGCTTTGCAAACTGCAGTTTGCTGCTTGGAGGTTTCCAGGTGGAGCTTAAGATTCCAGGTGTTGATCTTTAAAGCCCTGGTTAACTAAGGACTTATCAGTCTAACAAACTAATGTTTTCCCTATGGAAAACTCACACAACTATGTTTTTCAGAGATATGTATGCGCTCCTTTCAACACAGTATAGATCATTGCAACATTCAGCACAGACACAGTTATTGTAAAAGATCCTTTGCTTTACTGCAGCCTAGAGCATCTGAATTTGATAGGACATTTGGCAAAGTATGTGTTGCAGAACATGATATACAACTTCATGGGCCCTTTATTCTGAGGGGCTGATACTGATTCTCTCTGTATCACAGGAATTTTCTTGCGAGCATCGTGTTTTTAAAATATTCAGTGGCAACTTAATTCTGTTTCTACGATTAGAGTCCAAATGCTTCTGCTTACAGATGAGCCTAGCTATCTACATTAATGCAGATATCCCTTACAGTTCCAGTTACACTATTTGATTGTAGTGTGAACCAAAAAGAATGTTGACAAACTTTCACAGCCTGAGCAATTAGAGATCAAAAACCATGCTGTTTTTCTTAATGTGAAAAAGGATTAAATTAATATAAAGGTGTTTAAGAGCTTAACATAACTATGATGAACCTTTCTATAACTCTGTCAGTTCAAGTTGTATTTAAATCTTAGGAACGTGATGCTCAGAAATTTCTTGCACAAACTGCAAATCCTCATACCTCGACAGCTCTTCCCAGAATAGTGTGTCATATAATTCTTTCACATAATTCCACTAATAAATACAGACAGCTTCCTTTGGTTTTCTCTCTTATTGCTCATTGTTTAATTGCCTATGTTAGAGAGAAACAACAATTTTCCCCATGATAATTAGGACAAAATTATCTCAAATACTATTAAACAAGCTGTAATATGAAACTTGTTTCAACCATAAAAAATGCTTATGCACTCCCTATGTGCAAATATTTTTTATGCTTTATAATCATATAAATATTAGTTGAAAGAGTCCTCCAGGGGTCTCTACCCACCAGCACATCCACAGCTTTCGCTGTCTTGGAAACAGGACAGGGATCACACAGCCTCTGTGGGCAAAAGGTTCTACTACTGCACTACCCATCTGGTGAAAAAGTTTTTTCTGAATTTCTAGTACAAACTTCTGCTATTTTATTTCATTGGAGAGCATCATTAGGATTTTTTAAGTTATCAGTGATAATAAAGCTGAGGAAAACAGATTTTGTGTATGGATTAGTAGCTAAATTAATCTTTAGCTCTACTGGGCTATTTACCACTTTCTCAAATTCCCATCCCCATAATGATTTCAAATCATGGTACTAATCATATTGTTCTTGAATTTCACATGACTGCAAAAAAGTCAGCGACTGTAAATCACTTTCTGTTGTATCAATACTTTAACCTTTCAAATTTTGAACAAGAGTTTACATCTTACCATTTTATATTAATGATGGCTCAATACCCACACCTGGTTGCACTCTATTATAATCCATAACAGACCATGCAGAAGCATAAAGCACATCAACTTTAATAAAACATAAAACCACATGCTGCTACCAGGCGTAAGATGTACCCTTGCAAACAAACTGATCAATCACAATATAGAACAAAGCATGTATAATCATAATTTTGTTGAAATAACCACATAAAAAAATTTAAATAGTTTCTGAGAAGGTGGTGGGTCTGAAAGGAAGTCTGTGGCTGCAATTCTCAGCTAATTATCTTAAGATATCCCTCGTTTAACTGCTCTCTCCTTGATAGCTTCATGCCAGCCTAAGCATATTCTTCTGCAGCCTCTTGGTCAGTTCATGGTTCAGTTTTGACAACGAACATCTGTTTAAACTACAAGGAGCAAAGTGTAAAACTCCGTAAGGAATGCATAAAAGGTGTAAAGCTGAAAAGACTTCTTTAAAATTTTAAAGGTACACACATGCATAACATCAGAAGCACAAGCAAATGTCATTTAAAGCTGAATTTGTGGACGTAGTTGTTATTTCCAAGGAGGGAATCTCCCACTCTGAGGTAAACTACAGTGCTGAAAGGCCAAAGAGTAAAGATACATGGAATTGCAAGGGGGATGTGATAAGTTTATTCACAGTACTCATTACAGCATTAATCCCAACAGACACTTAAGGTCTGGTAGATAACTTATGCAGAACATTATTTCATTTGACAGCATCTGGACAGATGATATTTTACAAAAAAATTCCAGTTACAATAAGGAGCCATGAATTTATTAAGGAAATTGAAAACACAAGCTTAGCTAGAACTGAATGTGTGGAAACGTTAACAACCTCATTACAATTCTCACACAAGTATTTGAAGTTTTTGGTAAACTTACATTTACCTGAAAGCAGTAATGCATCAGGCAGTGAGATTTTTTCTTCCTTGTAAATAGAAGTTGCAATGAAAAATCTATATTCTAGATAGAAAGTACTGTCTTTTACGAATCTTTTGGACTCCAGCTAACGTATCTTATATATCATAAACTTAATAGTTTCTTTGCCAAGCTATGCCCGTGCACTCATATGAAGCAGAAAAGGTCAAATAGGTAAACTGACTAAAACCAGATTCAATTTTGCCATGTTAAGTGCAAATCTAATTTTAAAATTCTGCTAGACAAGAAAACTTCAATGGCTCTAATGATTATTTTGACAGGTGAGAAAAAGTGCATTTTGTAATGAGGATCACATTGCTAAAATTTTAGGGCTGCTTTTTTCCACATTGTTTCTTTTATTTTTAGAGAAAATGTAGGTATAAGTGAGATAAAACAATGGAAGCTACTGCTGCAAGATAAAACACTTCAAAGCATGAACTCAAGCACCAACAAAAGTAATGGTTATCATATAAGTCTACTCATGCTTGCATCTGCATGAAAAAAACCACAGATTAGCAGCTAAACTCCAGGCCTGTGTTTTAGGAGACCACTGTTCATGTTTTTCCACACTAACCTGAAAAACTAAAACCATTTTCACTTCAAGAGAAAATAATTTTTTAACAATGTTTTGATTTTTTTTTCCTGAGGAGAAGAATACCCCTAAAGATATACCACGGGTCTATTATTCCTTATATAATTGGGTCAATTCCAACTTGTATAAGTAATTAAACATAAATTGTGTTAAAGGACAAAGTGATTTATTAGATCACTGCTTGAGAGACTGGGGATTAGGGAGATGCGAGCTTATGGTCTGACTTGGGATGCAGTTACTGGATACATTAGCTTTAGTAGAAAAAAATGTCTTCGGTACGAGCAACACAAAGCAGGGAGAGGGAGGCAGGGAATTTCTTGTTTCTGTGCCATATGTGATTTATGTTATCCAGTTATCCCCACAATAGTTCTCATATTGCTCTTCTCTACCCAACAGAAAGCTGGACCAGAGTAGTTCTCTGTAGATTCTAGCAATGGCAGAACACCAAACACAAAGTAAGAAACGCTGGGTAGAGACAAAGAGACATTTATTTCACGTATATATGAGTTAAATGACAACAGAAAGGGTTAGGATAACCTCTAGCCTGAGCAAATAAATTAAATTGCAGATATGCATGAAATGGGAAAATGCCCAAGGTTCCCCTGCATAATAAGCATATGTTATTTAGAAAAAGATGCAAACAAGCAACCATAATCATAGAATCATAGAACAGTTTGCGTTGTAGGGGACCTTAATGATCATTGAATCATAGAATCGCAGAATAATTTGGGTTGGACCTGGAAGCCCATCTAGTTCCAACCCCCCTTGCGATGGGCAGGAACATCTCCCACTAGTTCAGGTTGCCCAAGACCCGATCCAACCTGACCTTGAACACCTCCAGGGATGGGGTATTCTAAGCTGTTTGAAATGCTTAGCAAGCCCTCTGATACAGTGACCTCTTTTTGCGTAGGCACTTCCCGGCTTCATTCTTCCAAGGAACCGTTTAGGCCTCAGAGTGGGTGCATTCACCCTCTCGCAAACCTGTGGAAGTGCAGGAAGGAGCTGAACAGAAACCAAACCCACGATCGTTTGGGATGCGTGTCAAATATACTCAGAATAACCCACAGCCGGAAAACAGAAACGCAAACTTCTCCTACCCACTTTGCTTCTTCTCCCGTTCTTTCCCGGCAGCCGCGCCCTCTGGCGGCCGGAAAGGCGAGACACTGCGTCGCGTTAGTTTTCATGCTGGGGACTGAACGCTGCCCTTCACTGAAAATTGTTTGGTGAAGTGGCAGCAGGATTACTAGACGGTCTGCTAGGAGGGAAAAATGGGGGCTTTGGCACAGAAAAAAAAGGGAAATTAAGCCTGATCTAGAGGGATGCACCCCTGCCATGGCAGGAGTCTTAGAACTAGACGATCTTTAAGGTCCCTTCCAACCCAAACTAGTCTGTGATTCTATAAACGCTAGGGAGCGGAAGAAAAAATCAGGTACTAATACCTCTTATCTCTGTGCATATTCCATCAGCTTGCTGGATGTTTTTCTAGGAAGAATGTCAACCCTCTCTCTCCTCCTTCCTCTCTCCCTGAATCAGCAGTATTATAACACAGGGAGTCTGCTTTGAAAATTAATACATCCTACAGAATATCACCGCATATACTTCTAAATTCCATGAAGTCTATTGGCTCACCTAAGACTCCTTCTCTGATATTTTTCTTATTACAAAACTCTCCAATGAGCCAGCCTAGTGACTTAGGAACATGTCCCATACCTCCAGAAAACATTTAAATATCAAGTCACACAAACGCAAGTCCCTCAACAGGAAAAAAATTACTCCTTCACTTGCTTTCCAATGGAGAAGTAACACAGTATACATTTAATTCAGAAGTTAGCCTTTGGTAGGGCTCAGCATTACAGGTTCAATAACAAAAATTCTAAAAATTTAGGGCAACTATAAGGAATAACAACCTAGGAGTATAGAAACAACTTCTGACAATCTACAATCTTGAGCCTCCACAAGCCAGAGGTTGCCACTGCACTATTGTGTTTAAAAGCCCCCAACAGACCAATCCTTCATGAAGTTTTCCAAGCATTTTCATACTTTCTGGTTTTCTCATTAAATTGTAACAATGATTTCCGTGATGGTTTAGGGGTTTTGTTTAGGGGTTTGGGGTTGGTGTTTTTTTTTGTTTCATCACACTGTCTGAGAACAAATTANTGTTTTTTTTTTTTGTTTCATCACATTGTCTGAGAACAAATTTAAAAAAGGGGGAGACCAATATAATGAAAAACAGTGAGCAACTGTCTTCCTTCTATTCAGTGCCTCCTCACATTGAAGCCATTCCATGTCTCTACTGATCTGCTTGCCTGCAATTTGCCTTTTCTAATTCTATCATCTTTCTGACCTTATATACTGATGTAATGACATTTTCTGTGTTGTATTTCTTGGACTTCATGATGCCAAACACCCTGTTTGCTTTCTTGCCAGTCATGGAGCCAGAAAGCTGTCTGCAGCAAGCTGTCAGCTTGGGGGTTTTTTTAGTGGCAAAGCTAGCTGAGACTCCAGCACTATCACATAGTTAGAATTGCACCTACTGGCACAAAGTCATCTAAGCATTTGATCAGTCAGTCTGCTACGAGACCTTTATGTGATTCCCAGCTACTTAGTTTAGATAAATAAATAGATACATCAATAGATAATTCTGTATTACCAGAAATGTCATTATTTGACTATTCACTGCTTTCCCAAATCAGAAAACCCTGTTAAGACCCCATCAGTAACCTCCTTCACTGTGGAGCCTAACCATTCATTATTATTTTTCTTTCTGTCTTTTAATGAACAGTAAGTCTGTGAGGAGAGTGTCTTTAAGACTTCTCAGTGAACACTCTTGTTAGCAGCATTTTGAAAAGTCAAGTCTGTTCTATTAACCAGCACTTTCACTGACTCCTTCAAAGAACTTTCTAATAGACTTGTGAGGCATTGCTTCCCCTTGTAGAATGAAAAATACTTCTTCATCATCCATTTCCATTTACCCACTGATCTATCATCTACTAGAATTTCTACCAAAGAATTTCCTTCTGCTTCAAGGACTTTTTAAATAATTGGTGTCATATGTGCCAAATTTGATTCCTCTCCATTTAGTAACTCAGCAACATCTTACTTGTGTTATTTTAAAGTCTTGAGTGAATATCATAAGGTCGTTATGTTTAACATTACTCCTATTAGCGTGCTCTAATGTCTTTTATTGAAACTGCGGTCCACCAGTAAAGCAAATCCAGTGCTAGGCATAGTAACACCAAACCAAAAACATTACAGCCATATGGATGCCAATTCAAATGTGTTCAGAGAATTTTGCCTGGTTAGTTTAGCACTGGCAGTCTCTATGTTGTATGACATATCATTTGTCTTTTAACACCATATATAAAACCAGCATAAAGTCCAAGTTATGCTTAATTACTATAATAAATTAACAAAATGCAGTTACCACCCCACATTCAAACCAGATGAAACTTGTACTGACACATGATGTGCTAGTGTGCATTGATGGTGATAGAACATCAGCCTCACACTTCATTTGGAGATTAATTTCCTTAAAAGATATGCCTAAAAAAGCTCAAGCCCCCGTTTTACATACGTTTAAAAGTGATTACATAAATTCATTGGGATAACAGTCATCAGGAGTCACTGCAGATTACTGGAATCTGGTACCATTTAATGTTGAAGTGTCTCTGCATGCAAACCCTAGTTTTCCCTTCTTTAGGTGTGTGCTAGTGGTCACAGTTGGATCCAGACACTAAACAAAACAGACTTTTTGATCTACTACCACCATTCCCACGTGGCCATTAATTTTTACTTGTCCCCCACAAAAAATAATTTTACTCCAAAATGCTATTCCAGTCTCGCTATTTCAAAACTTACATCTCATCTCCTAGTCATTCCCCATCTCCCTTCACAACAGAATACATAAGAAATTCCTGTGGACATCAGACAATGTTCTCTATTACCTTAGAGTTCTCTCCAAGAAAAGCTTAGTGGGAAAGGAGAGAACAAAGAGACTGAGGATGAGCGCAAGGAGTTGATTAGCAAAGGCTGAGGCAAGTGAGGTAGTGAGGACCCGTGTGCTCATCAAAATCCCTGTTTTCTAGTCCTCTGCACCTTTGAAACACTAGTTATTCTGAGACTAATTTCTTCTGGATTCCCAAAAGATATGCACATTGTTCATATACCTACACACAGAATTAAGGCAAAGTCCACATCAAAAGAGATAAACAAAACACTTGAAAGAGCAATCAAAGATGGAGAGGTTATCGATCAGTAACATTAACCTCTGATATTTCTGATACAGGGAAGAAAAACTTAACTTGAAGTATCTGTTTGAGACGGGTTTCTGGTTTTGTTTTTTAAAGAAACCTGTGGTATTTAGAATTTGTATTTGAAAGACTTTTGTCCCTTCCTCTTTACATAGAAGAAGCCATCTCACAGTAGAATCCTTTACATAGAAGAAGCCATCTCACAGTAGAATCCTAAGTAGTCTTGCCTACTGAATACACACGGTCCTACTGCTGCTGGAATGAACTGCACTTACCAGAATAGAGCACATATCTACAAAATTCCCTATAAGCTACAAGTGCCTTTGTATATAATACCAAAGCCCAAATATTTGAAAGTTCAGAAATCTAGACCTAAGGCTGTGCTGAGCCACTGAAGTACTGTCCCTGCATCAACATACTAGGAGGGAAAGAAATTACCTCCCATACACACTAATATCAACCTCAAAGGAATTCATTCTAACACAATAAGAAAAAAGTTTCACGCTAGTTCATCTATATTTCCCAGAACTCCAGCTATCTCAAATATGATGACTGGGCAGAGGAATACAAAAATAAACATAAAATCTTACACAATATATCTATATTGTATCTACTCAGTTACTAAGGCTGTAGTGCAAAGTCACTAACTTCTAGAACCGTTAACTAAGTCGTCTTTAATGTGATGTGGAGTTTAAGAAAAAAAGATGATGTACTGTCCTACAGTTTTGCTCAGCACTAGTCATCAGGTCACTGACTTTGAGGTGTCCTTTGTCACACTAATTATTGAAAATCCTGTGGGTTAGAAGTATCTGTAGTGTGGCACACTATGCTTCTACTCTTTTCCTCCTGCAGTGGTAATAGATCAATTTACCAAAAGAAGAAAATAAATTAATCACTAATAGGATTCAAGTGTGCATTTATTTACACTTGTTCTGAGTTTGGGTGGCAGAGGAAGAAAGTGAGATATGTTTTATTTTAAAATTATATTAATTTAAATTATTTTTTAAAAAAATCATTTAGCAAACAACCTACAGCCTGCACAATAATTCAAAATGCCTGGAGAGGAAATTTTATAGAAATTTCAAAATGACATTTAATAGAGTGAGCCACTTTTAGGACACTAACTGTCTCCTTTCATCTATTTCAGGTCTCTCTATGAGTTTTGATTTGAGTTCTGGTGGGATCATGATATGTAGTGCAAAAGTAACAAATTCATTTTAATATGGTGCCCTAGCGTTTCAGTTGTTAGCAAAATGGTATCAGGGAACCTTTCACTACCAGTGACATAATGAATTGATAACATTACTGTTACACTAACAAAATGCACCTATTTTCATAGTCAAACAAGGAAAAAAAACCTGAATACAGTTAATTGTTATTACTCTCTATAGACATTTTGAACATAGTCCTCAGAAACACCACTGGAACTTTAATTCTACATAGAGAAACTGCTTAAAATTAGAGAAGAATTTATCTATTAACACAATACATTACATGTAATTACATCCCAAGTTCAAGAAAGTATTTGCCACATAGAAAATTTAAAAAAAAAAGATAAAAATTTCAGTCTACAAACTGAATATGCTCGGCATAACTTGTTTTCAGCCTTGGTAAGCATGCATGGTTATCACTAATTGAAGAGTGTATTGTACATATTCATACCTGAAAGAATTTACTGCATTTTCCTCAACAAGGTCAATCAAATATTCTGATAAGAAAGTAGTTGATTGCAACGTGGAATGTGCATGACAAAATAAATTCTCAAAAGGGACACATTCCTCAGAACTCATGGGAACACACTGGGAAGCACATAAAAGTCTGTACTTCTTGAGTCAGAATTTTTGAGCCAAATAAAATATAAACTTACTTTCTTTCTGATCCATTTTGTGTGACACAGCTGGATGGGTAGGACTTAATACTGGCAGACTGGTCATCCTCTCTGTTTTGTTAAAAGACACATCTGTAGACCATGAAGTCACCTGCTGAGTGCTGCCTTCAGAACCTTCTGCCAAAGCAGCATCATACTTAGGGTGAGGACTGAGCACTGCAGCTTGAGTTGTGAGAGCAAATGAATTTTCCTGGAAAGTCTCTCTGAATGTATTTGAGTTCTTGTTCATTTGGTCAATGTGGGATAAAGGCATGGTGGTCCACAAATAGGGTGTTGTGCTGAGGTCTGTTGTGGAATCACTCTTGGAACTGTTTTCAGCTGTGTTTGGTGAAAGGGTATCAGATGCTTCAATACCACCGTTAGCTGTAAGGACTTCACTTCCATTTGAATAAAAGCATGTTTTTTCTAACACCCCTAGAAGAAAGAAAAACAACCACCGAAATTACCATTACCTGAAAAGACAGGTGTTACCAATTTTTTTTTGAAGTTTAATACATATAATAGCACAGATTAAAAAAATGTGTATTTCAAAGAGAACTAAAGAATTTCATGTAGCAACAAAGTAACAGCAGCACATCAAAACAAAAGCTATGGCTATTGAAGGATAAAGAAACATATAAACAGAGAACCAAGTAAATGCTTGCATGAACTAAAGATGTTTTAATCTTACTTTTAGTAGGTCACTGAACTCTTACATGTTTATAACTATAGTGCCATTTTACAGAGCTCTACCATGCATTCATTCTATCATAGTGTTAACAAGGCTGGCAATATTTTTTTCCTCTTTTTGAATTGCACCTTCTCTTGTTTTCATAGTACCATAATAATCAGAAAGCTAATTCTGAAGTTCCAACAAAATAAATTTTCAATATATCTTATATTCACTACCTTTTAAGGTGGAAAGAGATTTGCTTTCTCTATAGAGGATTATGCAATTTAACCACCATGAGTTCTCTGTCATTCTTCTCTGATACTGTATTTTATATATACAGTTGTATCCAAAATGTTAGGTACCTGTTGTATTTAGGATTCTTGTTCATTTATTATATCATAGACAAACACAGACTTTGCTTAATTGTAAATGTTGAACAATTGCAAATTATTATAGTTCACAAATCAAAACAGCTGCATAACACTAAGGAGATGCATCCCACAAGCACAAGGGAATTCAAACTAAATAGTAAGAAAATCTGTTTTTAAACTATGACTATTACTGAAATATTTGATTAATCCAAATAATAAATAATGTGTCTCAAACATATATAGGACACATAACTTGGTTATCTATATTAAAAACTACAAATGCTAACTCAAAAATTTTAACCAAATTTTTAATGCTGTAAGAGAACAGCACAGTGTATCACAATATAAGTCACTTTTGACAAATAGCAAAAGCAATTTTTGCCACTAGATAGTCACGTAAAAGAGTTTAATAATTATAAGAAACACAGTTCAGCTAAACATTATTACAAAGAATTAAAAGGAACCTCTCAAAACATAGTCTTCCAAATGTTTTTCAATATCCTGACAATGACTGATAACTTGTATAGCTTTTCTCGTTGTCTATTACTACCAGTAATATTTAAGCACTCCTCTCACATTGTTTCAAGACAATACAGTAAAAACAAAGCAGCGAAGAATACTTGTGCTTTCAACAATGGGACACAACTACAACAGCTTATCCTTAGGCAAAATCCAAAGAAAAGGCCTAAAATGCAGCTTCCTCCAGCTGGGCATTGTATGGAAAGAAGAGAGTTTTCTGCTTATCCTGCCTGCTCCTTTTCTTCACTCTCACTGCTTGCTGCAGCAAGGTTCCCTCAAGCTAAAAAGATCATATCTGAAGTGTATTAGCAAGAATTCACCATTTGTTATTCTCTAAAAATCCTTTGAACTCAAGGCAATTCACACAGGCTTTTCTCCCCACCTTGATGGGTAAATTGTTTTTTTCCTGTAATTTCATATTTATTTGATCCTTCATTAGTTGCTCAGTACAGATTACTATTGACTCCACACAACACTCACCACCACCTCTCCTCAACTTTGTTTTCAGTTTGGTTAATTGTGTTTACCAAAATGGCTAGGCAGAGGATCACCTCTCAGCCAGGCATCCTTCACCCATCACCACTCTGAGCTCTCTCAGCAGACAAACCCACTGTTCTGCCAACTTCAGGCACTACATGCAGCCCATACCCACTCAGGTATCCTGAGCTCCCTCCCACTGCTGTTAATGAATTCCCCTCCTCACCCCTTCATGTACTCTGCAGCTAGACTAAATCAGTTGACTGGTCTGAAATTCAAGGACAGAAAAAAATCTTTATCATAGCTACAAATAACTAGCAATGCAAAATGAACTCAACTTCAGTTATAGTCTGAAGTGACTTTGGGTTGAAAATCTTTATAGATAAGAAGAAAAGAGAACTAGAATAGCTGAAAAGGGACAATCTTAGCATTTTTTTTTTCACTGAGTAACCTTTAACTATAGCAACTGGGTCCAGCAAGAAAAACTTGTAAGATTCCTGAAATATAATGGAGTTTGATTCATAGAACAGTTACTGTGTGAGGTTTACCATGTCCTCATCTATCCAGCCTGAGTTGTTTTGGCTCCAGTGTCCCTAGCTAAGAGTAAATCTTTGTGTCTAACTTCTACTGTAAGAACTCAGGGGAACTTTATATACATGCTAAGGTTTCTCTTTTTCCACCAGCAAATGTTCATAATTCATTGGGATTTGGAGGAATTTATTGTGTCTTTTACAGAAGAAACTAAAGATCTCCCACGTGCGAATAATTTCAGCAGCAGTTTCTTTTTGCTTGTGTCCTCTGGTCAGTCCAAACAGGAAGAATGAATGTGCTCTGATTTCATAAACAGGGAACAGTGGTAATTTGATTTGCTAAAATCTAAGGAATTGTGACTGATCATGCTCAGAAATTGTGCTCACTCATAGCTTTAGCTAGATGGTTTAATTCCAATTAAAGCTCTGAATCTCTACAAATCAGAAGCCTGCTTTGTTTCAAGTTTCAAACTTAAGTAGTTTTTTTTCTATAGTTTTCAAAAAGTTAAAATGAGCTTTTTTATTTTCCTTCTTTGGAAAAGTGAAAACTTTTTTTCCATAACTCAAGAATAGCTGAGAGGATGATTTTTTTTTTTTCACATTCTCTCTCCTGCTCCCTAGGCTCATCTCTTCTCCACTCAACACAAAAATAGAAGAAGCCTGGAAAACGTTGGTCCCAAAGAGCAATGAATAATGTTTTAAAATTAAAGTAAAAATTATTAGCTACTTATATATCACTCATCAGAACAGCAGGCAATATATTACAAGACAGGTGAACTCTTGAAAGATACTTTTAAAAAAATCTTCTGGTTTAATACTGTAGAATAATAAATACTGTTAAGGAAAACACTAAAGTTACCCACTGGATTCAATCCTTTCCCCTCTCAGCCTTACTTCACTCTTTTTTCTGGAACTACAAAGAATAGCTATGTCTATCACTACCCATAAGGTCATTTACTTCTTTCACTGAGATCCCCAAATGCTTGTTTGCTTCTTCAACCCATCTTTCCAACAACAGCATTTTTTGTTCTATTTTCACAGTTTCCTAATGATAATAACTCCCTCTCTCTTCTTGACAGGTGTGCCCCACAATGAACCTCTTCTACACAAAAGGCCTTCCCAACTGGATCATCTCAGCAGACAATGAGTAGTAGTAAAATTCTTTTTAACACGGTTGGTATTTTCCGCCAAACAGCACGAGCTGGAAACATTCGAGGTGAGGTTGGATGGGGCTCTGAGCAACCTGATCTGTTGAAGATGTCTCTGCTCACTGCAGGGCGTGGATTAGTTGACCTTCATGGTCCTTTCCAACCCAAACAATTTTATGATTCTATGAGTGAGATATTTGCCACGAAATGCAATTATAGCTATAAAATAAATATGATTTCTTTTCCTTTATGGAACTGTAAGTATAAAGCATTTGTTTTCCCAGGTAAATAGCTTCAATGGTAAGCAATTATGGCACAATAAAAAAAAAATTATTTGGTATAATGCTCATCAGCCCTGAAGGACTTTATAAAAACAATGTTTCAAGTGGTTTAGAACACTTCCCTTTGCAGGGAAAATACTCTTAGAAATATGCTAATTTTCATCCCTTTAATGTTTGTGTACTATTCATTACTTAAGCCATTTTTTTCAGTGTAAGGAAAATGGGACAGACTACAGATTCTAACACAATTTGGAGGTGATCTTGCATCTCTCCATTTAAAAGATAGATTTAGCTATTCAAACTATGGATTTGGTTATTGTTTGTTTTTTTGGAAATTAATGAAAGTTTACTATACTATACTAAATATAATCCCCAGAAAATAATTATGGACCAGTCTTATTAGAAGGCTTTTCATGTCTTTAGTGGTCAGATGAATTTGTAACATATAAGTAATTTTAGTCATGCATAATCTAGCCTTTTCTCCCCCTTTCAAATTTATATTGTTGAGTTCAGTCTTCATGGTCAAGGTCTCGCATGTTAGGTCTTCACCAGTCCAAAGCAAGCAGCATTCCTAAGCTCTCCTGTCCTCTAATGTAACACAGGAAATCAACAAACTATTATGATCATGGACTTTCTTCGTAGCAACTGCTACTGCCTCTACTTCAATGACTGAAACAACATTTGCTCTCTACAAAGTTTTCTTCTACGGGTTGACAAGCATGACATACTCCAGGTGAAAGACAGAAGAATATGCAGAGCTAAGTGTAAGTACTTAAGAGAAATCAAAGCTAAATGACTCAGCCATAAATGTCTCTTCTATCTTTAGTCAAACTAAGGCATATCTCTGGAGATAATTTGCTTTGTCCTTTCTTCATACACAGTTCTAACCAACACTTTTTCAAGGGCTTTGCATATTAAATACTTTAACAATAAATTATTTTTGAAAGGTTGGTTAATGACATTCTGGAAATAGGCCCACATGACACACCTTGAGTAGGATATTCTCTATGACTGCAATATAACTGTACTGCTCTACCTGTCTCCTTCCACCCGTACCAACTTCTCAGTTTTTTCAACATCAGAGCTTGCAATGATGTGCAGGCAACAAAACAGATGTAAGCAAAGTAAATACTGAAGTTCTAAGGTGCACGCAGACTTTTTCACATGTATATGCCTCATTTAATTAAAAAAATTACAGAAGGAAAAGAATATTTACCTACAAGTTTACTACAGGAAACAGAATACTTCCCTGCAAAATACAAGAGGCCTAATTTCCTGATGTGTTCATTAGCAAAGGCAAATCAAAACAGTTCATAAGGTTCTATTCTGTATACTGGGGGTCTTATTTTATGTTTTTAGCACCAGTGAAAGACACTAGAGTGACAACCACAGAATTTAACTCCTACATTTCCTGAAATAAGCAACAACAGAATTTCCTAAATATTGTATAATTTGTGTTAGCCAGTCAGAATTATCAAGAAATTTCTTACACTGTAAGTCATCTTACCAATATTAGGCTGTAACAGTATTCAGTTAGTATCGATCTGCAATGAACTACTATTCTGGATATAGTGTATTCTCAATAAATAGAACAGACTATATTATATTACACACACTTTAAAGATGTCCATAGAATTTGTTCATTTAATTCCAGTCACAAGATATATTTGTTTCTTGGCTATCAAAGCTGCGGAGAAAAAAGACTCAAATATTATAATCAAGCTAATGCAAAAGATGCTGAAGGGAGCTTGCCAATTTTAGACTTGGGTAAAACACCAAGCCTTATTCTTCACCCTACAGTGATTACATTGACTTAAGAGGATATAGTCCTGATTTTTGCTATGTAAGTAGGATCGGAACATATCCCACTTCCCCAGAGGATTTCATACATTTTAATGAGCGTTATGTTGATACATGCCTCAGAGGAGGAGATTGAGTAGAGTTGACATAAATACACCTGCTTTCTTATCTGCTTTCTCACCAAAGAAAGAAAAACGAGGGCAGAAGATATGAAGGATGCAAACAGAATGCTAAATATAAGGAAAGAAAATTGAATAGCATAGTATTTCCTAATTGCCAGGCTCATGCAATCTTAATCCATTTCCGACTGTTCTAGTTTAACAATACATCCCCAAGCTTTGGGGTGTTTTTTCCTTCCTCAACTCAACCTAAATTAAAAGAACAGGCCTACAGTGTCTTGTTGCAAACCCCTTACAGTTTGAATTGAGAAAACATTTAAGTTATCTTGATTTTGACAGTGTTGAAGGTGCTATTGAAATGTGTTTCATTTCTTCATGCACTTGTTAACTGCTTGATTGTATGATGTGTATTGCAGTTGGGGGTTTAAAATAGGAAAATAGATTTATAGCTGTATACCTCACACATTACCCTACTTGTTACAGATGTGCTTATGAAGTACGAATATTCCCATGAACGACAACAAAAAAAAAGAACTAAAAATTCCAGAAACTCTCAGCACTGAAAGCAGATTACCTTTTTACTTTTTTTTTCTGAAAAAGTAATGCTTTCACCTAGCATTACTGTCTTTCTCATGTTGTAATTTAAGCAATTTAATGATTTGTCAGCTTCCCCAAAGGTAACAAAGACCTTTTAATTTATTTTTAAAATAAATTATTACTTTTTAATTCTGTAAAAACTCAGAGTTAGTTAAAAGACTAAGCCATTCTGAAATCTAATATACATGGAACAAGTTTCTGCAAAACACACTGGGGGTTCTGCGTTGATACATTTTTCTTAGTTAGAAGAAATTAACATATTTTTCCTTAGTTAAGCAGTAATATTTTGTAGGCTATTTGGAAAGATTTGTGGCTATTTATAAATTAAGTTTCACTTGAAAATAAAAATCAGATTTGCACATCAATGTGTGACATAAAGGGATAAATATTCCATTCCACTGACAGTGATCAGAAGTTCTAAGATAAGTATCTCTTTGTACTTGTAAAGTGACTGCTGAAAACCACCTATACACAATATTCTCAAGGTACTGTCCTCCTCAAAAATCTACGTTGAGATAATAAAAATAGGTTTCCTCTTCAGTACCTTCAATACATTTCAAATAAGTAAATATAATCATACATTTATGTCTGTAACAAACATTATTAAGTTAATAGGTAGATTAGTTCATTGAGTAGGTGTGCTAGGATATATCTTTACTGTCACACTTAGCACTTGAGAATACAGTCTCAGTTCTAGTCTCCTTAATTCTAAGTGTGTCAATTTACTCCACTAGCACTCACCTACAAAGGTAAGTAGGATCACCAACAAAAGGATAAGAGCACAGATGCATGGAATCAGTATTAGGAGCAAAAGTCGAAGGAACTTGGCAGAAGTGAGTTTCTGAGAGCAACCATCCCCCATATTATCCTCATCTGTTCCTAAGACCTGAAAAACAAGAGAGCAGAGTTTTATCATTCTGGTGTAAATTAGTAACCAACTCCTGTTTTCAACAGCAGTCCTCTCCATTACACATAATAGCTATATGATTGTAATATAAGCTATAAATGGCTTTTAGATCCTTAATAAAAAGTTGTATGTAAACCTTTTTGGAGGACACACTAGTGTAATCCATATAATTTAGTTTAGCTCACTTGATATCCACAGACTTAGCAATTCACTTAAATTTCTAAACATTTCTGATAAACTTGGATGAAGTCAGACAGGCATTTCATTTGAAAAATGAAAAATAATTAATTTAAACAAAAAGGCTAAATACAGCTTATCTTATAACTAAAAATAATTCATTACTAATTATTCAAGAGCTACATGTTCTTAAGTTTCTTTTATTAGAGGAATCAAGCAACTACTATAATCTTCATTTTAAGTGATGATGGAAGTGATAAGGACTGTTCCTCTTATTATGCACAACAATGTCATCTCATTGTTTAAGTACTTCACACATAACTTATTGCAGCGTTTCTATAGAGATTACGACAAATATTTTCTGTTCTATAAATGGAATATAGCAAAATAGAGAAAAATTATGTTCTGAATTCAATTGAGTTTCAATGTCTACTTCAATTAAGTACAAAAGTTCAAAACTTTGCAAAAGCTTAAGCATGTATTTAATATACATATTTTTAAACATTAACTTCATTATGTCTATTGTTTCATACACTGGAAAAATGCCATACTTCAGAAACAAAAATCCAAATGACTATTTAACAACAAACTGTTGTTATGAAGTTAATACATCTTTATTCAAAATTGACTAAAATTAATTACAATTCTCCCTAGGAAATGATGAAATATGATGATAGGATCATTCATTCCAGACAATGTCTTCACAAAAGATGACTAGAAGTTCATTGTCTCTATCAGGAAGATCAATCACATTGAAGTTGCTCGTGGCAGTAGTATAAATGCATCCATTGCCCTGACAGCACCTCCCAAAAGAATCTTGGGAGACTGAAGTCTGCAACATATTTCCTACTAGTCTTACAAATGCCAGTCTGTGGGTTATTCCATTGGTTTGCCTGGTTTTAAGTGCCTTTCTGAGAACAGGTTACCAGACTGATGGGCACAAATGGAAGTTGAACTATTTCTTGAGGAACTGCTGCACAGAAACTGGATTTATACCTCCCCAACCTCACTGCCTGTTTTACTGCCTTGACTGAGAACATTGTGTGTAAGTGCAATTTACAGCATAGTATTCCATCATTCTGCACTGTACAGACAGCAGAAATTATGAAAATCACATTTGTGAAGTTGTGATTCTTTTCAGATACTGCTAAGCATCATGTGTTACCAGGCGTCCTAAAGACCCATCCAGTGCTGTGTCCCATACGACTATTTTTTCCTTCTTTCACTGCTGAAAGACCAGGTAACATAGAAAATGCACACAGTACCGGTATGGTGTGTGGTGCTAGCAACCTCTGTTGATAACCTTCTTCCTATTCCAATGATTCTGTCTCAACACCATACTACAACTAGGCTTATCTGTCAAACAGTTGATGATCAGCTTGAAGATGGCGGCATTATCTGGACATCTCAAACAGCCAATTCAGTGAGAATAATAAAAGTGGTAGCTCCGTCTACTGAAAAGGTACAACCTGGGTGAATTGATGAGATCTGGGATCTAATGATCACCATTTCCCACAACAGGAGAAATATAAACACCTAAATCCAAGTGTCATTCAGACATAGCTCAACTATGTAACTTCGTAACCACAGTCCATCCTTGCCTGTATTTTCATATTAAAGTCTTCAAAGTCTGCTCAAAGTTTTGCTTCTGGTCATGCAGGAACACAGTAGCTTAGCAGCTTAGCAGCTACTCATAGCAGGCTTCCTGGAATTCCTTAACCTTGGTTTGCAAAGCCTATATTAGGCCCCTTTGGGAAGTCTGAGCATTTATCTCTCTTTCCATGGGAAGGGCAAGAGGATTTAGAAGCAAAATTCTTGAGGGCAGACTGAAAGAAACCATCCCTGAATGCTGGAGATTCTGGCATAAAACAGATCTAGCGTAGCGCTGGACCAAAACATATTCTCAATATTTGAAGAATCCTTGAAGTGCAAGTTTACTTCCTACCACTGTTGTTAGAAAACTCAACTCAAGAAAGACTTTTTTGAACCAAATACTATATGCACTGTAGGTAAGAAAAGTCAATATTTGGGTTTTTAAGTCAAGAAGTCATTTTCATTTAATATAATCAGGTTTGGTATTAAATAACAACATAGTCAGAATATGAGATGCTTGAAAACATTAGATGGCTTCTTCTGACAGCTAGAAAATTCTTTTCTTAATGAAATGCCATGAACTACTGCTTACCATTGCCATTGCCATTCTTCCAATAATTACTGCAATAAAAGAAGTACACTAGGAAGTAATTCTGAGCTAATTTCACTGCAAAGTTTTAGAGAATCCTACGCTTATCTAGAACTGCTGGGTCAGACTGCTCACAGTTGATTTTCCAAAAGAGTTGATTTTCCACAGAGGCAGAAGATGGAGAAAAAAATACAATCCTATCTGACTATAGAAAGACTAAACATTCATTGCACCAAAATTCACAGCTTATCTTGTGCAAGATGTGGGAGTGATTTCATCTCACGTGTGTCATCTCAATAATATGCCTGTCACATTAAAGAACAGAAATCTAAGACTATGTTAATGTTTATGGGTGAAAAGCCTATGATAGCATGCAATTTTCCTTTTAGACACAAGATTTATCTAAGTTGCCAGTCTGTAAAACAGCCTAAATCACGGCATAAGCACTTGACAAAAATATCTCCTGCTGTTGTCACCACAAACCTAACAGATGTTCTTCTAATAAAGGCATATCATTAAGACTAACAGTCTACTGTCAGTATCTTCTGTGCATGATATGTCTCTACAAAGAAATGTAGAAGACAGCTGCTGGATCAGAAGCATCAAAATGCATTGAGCAAGCTGTACACCAAAACACCATGTAGTGAATGTTTCTGCTGGAAAGAAGCAGAAAGAAAATAAGTCTCATCGTGAAATGCAGAGACTGCCATTAGGGGGCAGAAAACAGGTGGTCCTGTAGAACTCATGATGTCGTTAAGGAATCTGCTACCCAGCCAAGCAATAGTTCATGTACAGAAAATATGACCCTAAAGCTCTAAATATTGGGTTCACGTGACTGTATCAGCCATTACAGCTTTCCTTTCCCTGTAAGGGAAGATAGTTCCCAGTTCTCATGGCTACAGAGCAAAAACAGAACATATGAGTGTGAGTGTTTAAACACACAACAGCACGTATAAAGAAATTTAAACATACTCATAACTTGCAGCCTCTATTGACTGATTCACAATATTCAAATACTAGGAGTGAGTAACAGAAACTGCAAAAGTTCTACAATTTTTATCAGCTCTCTCCTGTTCAGTTGAACAGCAATGATTATCAACACATCTAACACCATGCTTTAACAGTCACTGTAAGAAGAAGAAAGCATAAGATAAATCCTCTGAAGATATAGTCTAAGTCACATGCTAAAAGCAGGAACAGGCAAAAAGTCACTGGAAACAAGATTTTGCAAAATCTTTCATTTTCAGTGTTATAGGAATCAGAACCAAACTGAAACAGACCAACTTAAGAATCAATTTGAAGACAGCATACAGAATAGTAAGCAACTTTTATTTCAAAATACTAGTAATGCTCGAATAGTGTATGCAATTTTCAGAACAAAACTACTATCATTATTCTGAACAGAGATAGTGGAATTTAGAGGAAAAAAAAATCACATGACAAGGTAGCAAACATGAGAAGCATGTTACTATCACATCAACTGTTTGCACAATTAAATGCACTAGCTTTTCAAACTGTTCACTGCAATCTGTAGCATCTTCCAGCAAATTCTATATCCTCAAACAAATTACAAATTGCTGACATAATTCATTCAAAATTCACTTTGATAACCAAACTTCCTTTCCCATCCATGAGAGAAAATACTCCGATTTGCTCCTATTTTAACCATAGGAGTAAATAAACATATTGAGCTATAATACCAGTCTGGAATACACAGGATCCCAATAAGGGAGATGTCACATAAAGCTAAGCCTATTTTTACAAAAGAAATATTTGCTTAGTGCTAGATGTCATATCTGGCCAGATTCTTTTGGCTGAAGCAGAAACCTTAATACATTTAATCTTCTTGACTTACATTATTGCTTTAAGTAAGTAGAGTATAACTATGTCATTTATGTTTCTTCTGTGTACAGGAGACACAATCTGTAAAGTAAGATGACTTTTTGTGTTTCAAACTATCATACTGACCATTGGCCACTTCTCTTCAAGTGACCTTCCAAGCTATTACTAATCCAGCATGAGAAAGAGCATAGTGAAAATCCAAACCACACACCACCAAAAGTCACCAATTTGGACAAATCAGTGTTTGTGTGATTTTTCTTCTTGTATTTCTAAAACACAGATTTGGGGTTCTTAACTCCTGACAAACAATTTCAGCAGTTCTGTGAGTCACCGAGACAACTCTGAAACTGAGAAATTGTGGAGAAGAGACAAGGTGACATTCAGGTATCAGCTAGCTCTGTGACGAGACAGTGCTGATACTGCTCCAGCTTCAGCCTGAGATAGAGTGAGCGCTAAGTTTGCTGAGACAAGATCCTAGCACAACTATGGTGTGCTGGTTATCTGTATGTTTCAAACCCTGCGCTGCTGCCTGCCAAGCTAGATCTCATCTGGAGTTTGCTTACAGTGATGGGCAAACAGCTTGAATGCAGGCCCCTCGGACATAATCCACCCTCGCTTTGAACTTTCTAGATGAGGTATGACCAGCTATTAGAGCCATCAACACACTGAGTTCCAAATCTGTTTTTATTTGGGATGACAGATGAATGCCCTGCTGCCAGTAGTATTACCAGACACGTATGTTACTATCTTACAGCATATGTTCAGTTTAGGAGAGCTAGCTCCTGGTGCAACATCTCTTCCATAATTCATTCTTCCTTTTCTGAAGACTTTTAGAGAGGTGGAAATAAGTTGGTCACCCACACAAAACCACCATGGCCAGGAGATTTAGAGTTCTTAGGAGTTCATTCTCTTTTCATCTAGTTCATTTGGGCAAGTCTCTAGTGTTTTATCTTGACAATGTAGTAAGTTATAAAGGAACTTTATACTGAAATCAATCTAAATAGGGTGGTGATTAGTCTCCCTGAGAAGATTTGATTTAGAAATGAGAAAATTATTCACAAGCAGACTATTAACCATTACAGATAACGTATGCTTAATATCTCATGGGAAGGGGCAGAAGTGGAAAATAAAGGATTTTCTTGGATTCCATGTCTCTGCTTTGATACCAATAACTAATCTGAACTCCTTTAAAAAGAGAATTAGACGAATCATTTAGCTATCATATAGAGGCAATACTGATAGTTCTTCAAAAGCTAAATTAGAATACAGCTGAAATTAAAGATATTAGTAGCAGGGAACAGTATTATCACCATGGGCAGGGACACATCCTACTAGATCAGGTTTGATGGGGGCTTGGGCAGCCTGATCTAGTGGGACGTGTCCCTGCCCATAGCAAGGGGTTTGGAATTAGATGAGCTTTAAGGTCCCTTCCAACCCAAACTATTCTATAATTCTATGATTCTTTAATAGAAATAAGCTTAAATCTCTCCTTTTTCAGAAGAGCTGCTGAATATTGATTTCACTTTGCCATAAATGTTAATTGTTAACATTCTTATTTACATATTGTACATATTTACAATTATTTATAATTTCACTGATGCAAACCTACAGTTTCAACAATGGATGCTTCCCATATTGACAATGGAATTCTGTTGACTTTTTAAGAACATTCAGATCAAGCTGAATCTTGAATGTTCAGCTGATGGCAAGCTTACTGCAATTCTAAGCTCGCTCATCGTTATTACTAACAGCTGGTGGCAAAGATATGTGATGTTGCCATGCATCATAAGCTGTGCAAGATTTAGTAAACATATGGAAGATATCAAAGATCTTACAAAAACTCAAGTGTCCATGGAAGACATTAATTTTAAGAATGAGACTATGGTTAGCATTATCTGGTACTTCTCAATAGCAGAACATGAACATTCTTTCAGTCTACCTCAGCACACAGTCAGAATGTGTTGTGGGAAAATTAAACTTTAATTAGTGCAGAATTTATGCTTTGGGGGTTATTAGTTTTCTTTAAGTTTCCAGGACTCGCAAAGTTACTCATGAAATTCTCAACAGTGCGATGCTGTATTTCTGGACACACCCAGAGACCACGCTAATGCTGCCCTGCATACCCAGTTGTTCACTGCATTGAAGTTTGCTAAGCACGTAGAGTAGAGATGTTAAGTCTCTTCCTATACATTGCTGAGAATCACAATTCAACAGGCAGGAGAGTAACACAGTACTTGCTCCAGGTTCCTGCTTTGCTGGGAATTTAGTAAGCATATGTCTGCACAGAGCCATTAGCATTAGAAAGCAAAATTGGAAACCCTGAAAAAAATACAAACCCAAAAAACCTAGTGGCCTGGTTTTTTTTACAATAAGAAGATTTGGGGGAAAAAAAATAATTTTGAGGGAGTGCAGGAATACAGTTAGAGGAAAGCCACCTCTTAAAAGCAGCTTTCAAGCTTGGAAAACAAAAAGAGACAAAAAGAAATCCTGCCTGCCCTCTGGCTGCCATTCAGTCTATCAATCACCACTCACACAGAAAGCCCACAAGAAGCCCCACACCACACAAGGCAACTAGACCTCATAATTGGACATACTTTTTTTCCTATCAATGACTTATCAGTAGGCTTAACCTGCTGAACTTGAAGGTGATCAGTACATCATACATGTGCCATGTGTATTGCTGATTATACAATTACTTAACCCATTTAAAATCAGAAGCTTTCAATTACATGAATTGGACACTAAACTGGAACGGAAGCTAAACAAACTGCAGGAATCTTCTTAGAAACATTTGTCTCCTTATGTTTCATGCATTTCTTATTCATTTTTCTCTAAAATGGATAGAGTATTCTTACACTACAAACATCTGCCTAGAAGAAATTAAATTTTGGATGTGAATATATAATGTTAACTTGACAATCCTGATTTATTTCTCAGTCGTGAATAAAAAGATGCTAAACTTTGGACCAAGGATAAGAGCAGCAGCATTAATCAAAGGAAAGGACATTGTTTAGAGTCAAAGCAAAGCTTCATCTGTTTAGAATAGCTGGATATTTATTTTCCTCTTCCCAAAGATGAAAACATACACAAGATCTCATAGATCAACAAGCAAGTACCTACAAAATTTAGAGATGACTCGTTTATATTTCAATGGGATAACACTGTTAAGAAACACATCATCTTTGAACATTTTGCTTCAGTAGAAGAAAACAAAAATGGAGAAGAACATTTTTTAAAACTACCAGGACATTTTGACATAAATAAATGAAGAGGCAACTAGAGATTAACCCTATTCATTACTGCCAAAGTTATCAAACAATGAGCTGATACAGAATACTCAAGACTCAGTGGGTGAACGAGGCACTTACATTGGTGTACACGCTTGACTATGATTTTGATATAGTATCAAATGTTTATGGATCACATAAGGATGTGTGGGATAAAAACTTCCATCTAAGTCACTGAAACAATAACAATCTGGTGAATTACACTGTCAAATAACAAAAATCCTATTGTACTTATGGCTAGGAGTATTCATCTTAATTGTCCTCCCTAGAACAGATTCCAGCTTTCCTCCCATTCACATTTTCTTTGGAAATCTTCAAGATTCGCATAATAATCCTGTCTATGACGAGGAAAATGTAAATGGGAACCATCTAGGCTCTCAGCCCCTTCAGACTATTATCAACAGTATTCTATATACTCTGTCTTCATAGGGAAAATGATAATTTTTAATAACTTCTAAACACAGTCATCATTTCAGCCTTCCTTTCCAGCCTTGGCTACAGGCACTACAAATTATTCAAACTTACACCTTTAAAATGACTGAGCAGGGACAAACCCGAGCTTTACAAAGGCACTTATTCTTTCATATTGCTTCAGACATATTCATCATTCAGACAATATTCATACGTGCTCAGAACTAGTATCTTTCAAACAATAAGCTGTCTCTCAATGATATCTGTCATTTAGCATTGTGTGATGGTAAAAATGCACAGGCTGTTTAGGCAAGGTTGGTTCAGCTGTCTGTGTTTCTTCCTGAAGACATGAAAATGCAGGAAGCTGGGGAAGCCTGACAACTGTAACATGTTCTGCTACTATAATCTCCAGGTCCTACTGGTTATGAGACAACTTCAACATAGGCAAAATAATTCACCCAGCAAAAGATTTGACATTGGAAGCAGGAGCAATGGAAGAAATCTCTGTGTCTCATCACCAGCCCATGGAAGTCCAGAGCAGATATAACTGTAGACTGCGTATATAGGCTGCACTATCACATGAATGCAGAGCTGCAGGTCCGACAGACCTGGGATGGAAAAGTTCTCAGCGGTTTTATTTCCAAGAGTATGCCCTGACCGTTTTCGGCAATCTAATGAGAATAACAATTCAGTGAGCACGTAAGTGATTTCTTGCTGCTTCATTCTGAGGAAGCAAGTGGAAAAAAAGAGTGTCTCTTTTCCCAGAGAATGCTTCCTGAGTCTGAGATGCTTTCAAGTAATTTCCAGTAACATCAGATTGACAGTATTGGCTGCTTTGAAACTAAGAGCTCTTAGAGGTGACAGGCAACGGCAATTGCCCTGGGCAATTATTGCTAAATCACTGTTAAGTTAAATCTCTCTGGTATCAAACAGATCAGACATGAAAGGTGCTAGCACATTAGTTTTTACAACACTGGGTTCTGTTTATGGCAGAACAGTGTTACAGGATTGAGGAAGAGAAGAAGGGAAAGACAGGCTTTGACAATCACTGACTAGCCAGTCCCAAAGCACAAGCACCATCCACTGAGCACTGATCTTGAACTCTCTCTGAGCTATGGATTAGAATTGATGCTGTCTGATGCAGTCACAGAGAAGGAAACTCCTGTCTACCTTCACTCCCTTTCCCCTAAGGATGGGCTGAAGGTGACTTAAATGTTTAATACAGAAAATGCTTCTTTTGCAAGAAAAAGCGAGTCTTGGAATTCAGGAAGGGCAGTAGCATACAGGAGCACCTGCAATGATGCAACCTGGCAGTCCTCTTTCCCACAGGTTTACAGGCACTGTCCCCCATGAATCATTCTATGAAGAAATTTTTTTCAAATTAGCTCAATTTTTGTCCCCTCTCAGAAAAAAAAAAATTAATTTGGCACATACACAAACGTTGGTGTCCCACAGACTGCATATTGTTGAGGAAAATGCACTTTGTAGAAATTATAAACTTCACCATTCCAAAGCAGCTCCAGCAGTATCTGATTTTCAGCCTCTTTTCACTTCCTATAGGGCAATATACCAAGAACCACCTTATCCTGGTAACAACACTAAGAAAAATAGAGCATTATAAACTGTGTGGCACATGAAGCAGATGCTGCAGTGGTTCCACTCCAACGACAGAGATAGTGAAAAAGAACTGAAGGACAGCTGGATTAATTTAATCCCTTAATGGTTTGGGGATCAAGGGACAGGGGAGCAGACAAACATGAAGCCATGGAAGTAACACTGCCCACTTTGGTCAGCTATAAGCAAACATTTTCCCAAGTTGATGCTATGATGAGGTGGCCACCACTTCTAAATAATTCTGCTCCAGTAACATAGACAGTACAGCCCAGTACATGGACAACTGTACTGGGTGTAGTTGGAAAGCTGCTGGTAGCAGGGCGACTACAGAGGTGACATCTATGTGAAGAGACCAGGGCTGTCCCATGCTGGACATCAGCCAAGTAGGTGGTGCCTCTCTGAAAACATATTCAAGAAAGGGGGAAAACCAACCAACCACCCCCAAACATGAAAAAATGGAAAAAGA
This sequence comes from Piaya cayana, assembly GCA_013389865.1. Lineage (NCBI taxonomy): Eukaryota > Metazoa > Chordata > Aves > Cuculiformes > Coccyzidae > Piaya > Piaya cayana. Next base: position 43,147 of record WAAB01021662.1, on the reverse strand, counting down.
GTGAGAAACAGGCTGGACTGTGTCCCATGGAGGATCCGCACCAGGGCACAGGAAGAGATAGAATGAAGGAGCAGCAGAAAAGGACACAGTTCTCCCCTGCTCCACCTGCTGCTTCACTGAAGGGACCAAGTGTCACCTGCAGCAATAAGAGGGATGGGAGTGGGAGGAGTCTGGAGTGAAGCTGACACTGGGAAGGGGGCGGGGGAGATGTCTTTCCCCCAAGTGTTTTAATGTTTGCTTCTTTTTTGTTGTTTTTGTTACACAATACCTGAATCAGAAGTTAAATATTTATATTAATCAGTAATAAATTCATTTCCTCAAGTAGAGTCAGCTTTGCTGGCAACAGTAATGGTAAGTGATCTCCCAGCCTTCATCTCGACCCACAAGCTTCCTCTCTCTTGTTCTTCCTATTTTCTCCCTGGTCCTACAAACTGGAAGGTGGATGAGCTGCAAGCCAAGGCCACCCCACCACTGCACCCAGCGCAGGCTGTTCTCTGTGGACACCAAGGCCCAAGAACTGCCAACATGGATCCACCAGAAGAAGGGGAATGGCAGCAATCAGTCAAGACTTTCTGGTATCTAGTGCTGGTTTTAACCTCCGGATATTCAGATTTTGCAGACAAAGTTACCAGAAATAACAGCATATGCATGCATAGAATCACAAAATCATAGAATAGTTTGGGTTGGAAGGGACCTTAAAGATCATCTAGTTCCAACTCCCCTGCCATGGGCAGGGACACCTCCCACTAGATCAGGCTGCCCAAGGCCCCATCCAACCTGGTCTTTAACACCTCCAGGGATGGGGCATCCACAGCTTCTCTGGGAAACCTGTGGCAGTGCCTCACCACCCTCATGGTGAAGAAATTCCTCCTTATGTCTAGTCTAAATCTGCCCCTCTCCAGTTTGTACCCACTGCCCCTAGTCCTATCACTACATGCTCTTGTAAACAGTCCCTCCCCAGCTTTCTTGTAGTTCCCCTTCTGATACTGGAACGTCACTATGAGGTCTCCTTGGAACCTTCTCTTCTCCAGGCTGAACAAGCCCAACTCATGTGGGAGGTACTCCAGCCCTCTGATCATCCTTGTAGTCTTCCCCTGGACCCACTCCAACAGCTCCACCTCCTTCTTATGTTGGGGATTCCAGAACTGGACACAATACTCCAGATAAGGTCTCACAAGAGAGGAACAGAGGGGCAGAATCACCTTCCTTGACCTGCTGGCCACACTTCTTTTGATGCAGTCTGGGGTTCAACTTGCCTTCTGGGATTTGAGTGCACGTTGCTGGTTCATGTCAAGCTTCTCATCAATTAGCACTCCAAAGTCCTTCTCCGCAGGGCTGCTTTCAATCACTTCATCCCTCATTGTGTATTAAAACCATAGATTGCCCCAAGCCAGGTGTGGGACCTTGCACTGGGCCTTGTTGAACCTCATGAGGTTCTCACAGCTCCACTTCTCCAGCCTGTCCATGTCCTTTTGGATGACATCCTGTCCTTTCTGTGTGGCAACTGCACCACACAGCTTGGTGTCATCTGCAAACTTGCTGAGGGTGAACTCAATCTCTGTGTCTGTATCATTGATGAAGATAAATAATTATTGATGAACATAACTAATTACAAGCATCACTTTAAATTGCAGTGTCTTGAAACCACAGCTGAGAATCTGTCCTTGCAGGGAGCAGCCTTCTGCGCAAGGGAGGTGCAGAATGGAATCTAATCTAGGCCCCAGAGGTAGTGAGATTCTTATCTCTTTTGGAAATGGCGAGTCTGATCGTTGCCTCTTTATTATTTTTACATTTAAATTATTAAACCTTTATCCCTATTTCTTTCGTGTTTGCTGAGGAGAAAGACAAGCAGAAATTAAAAACACTGCTTGGACAGGAACCGTCTGTTCCACAGCAGAAATCAATTACGCTTCCATCTGACAGGTAAAAAAAAAAAAAAAAAAA
>WAAB01021662.1:21545-41196 GCA_013389865.1 Piaya cayana | reverse complement strand
AAAAAAAAAAAAAAAAAGAGGAAAGAATTGAGAATGGGGGTCTGAGAAGCAGCATCTCTTTGGGTGTTGAGGGAGCCGCTCTTCTGGCAGTGAGGGGTCACTGGGCAAGGGATGGGGGTCATGGACCCGCTGTGCCAGAGAATCTGACAGGTCCACCCAGCAGGAGTTATTTATAGCAGAGCATGGGCAGAGTGAAGGGACATGCCTGACACCCACCAGGCATGGCTCAGGAGCAATCCCTTCCCTCTTTTTCTGCTGTTTCTCCTTATGTGGCCTCATAGTAACTGAGCACCCAGCTCACACATCTTAACTACCCCGCACTACAGGTCCCAGCCCGTGGAGGGGACTGTTGTGCCCTGGCACACAGGCTGAGGCTCAGGACAGCCCCAGATGAAACAGCACACCCTCACAGGACAAAAACTGACTGCAGAGGGTCACTGGGAATTAAAAATACAGCCTGCCATCTATGATGCCTCTTTCTTTTGGGGAGGGAAAGAAATGGACAGCATAGAAAAATGAGTATTTCAAACTGCCATTAGACTGGCCCCATAAAACCCCGCTGCTTAGCTGTTTCATCGTGAAGGCATTTGGAAATCAAGAGGTGTCCGGCTGTCACATTTGGACTGGGGCATGTGCAAGCCTAGAACTGCCCTGCTGTGAGTGGCCTGACACCCGCCCCTGCCAAACCCTGGCTGGCGTTCACAAACAAGTCACTGATCTGGTCCTGTAAGCACTTGCTGAGGATACTTGACACGCTGACAGGATCTGACTCTTCCCATGCAATGTAACAGTTACCATCATCTTTTAAAGCCTGACCACACCAGGAGATAGCACCGCAGTGTTTAACTGCCTCACAGCTGAAGGCAGATGATCTGGTATCCACAGCCTCCTGATGCAGATGGGGTCAAAGCCACAGGTCTCATCTCTTAAGGAAGTGCCTGTTGTATTGCAGTGACCTGAATCTGCTGAGCTTCAGTGTGGCAAAGACTCACAGAGCCCAAACAGCCACTTGGCCACCCCGATGGAAACAATGTCTTCCCGCTTGTGTACAATGGGCTTATTTAGAGTTCAGCATTTGCTGATTAACACAGCTGAGTAGTTGAGCAGTAAGAGTTGGAGCCACTGTTCTTTCTTCACCAGGTGTAACCATGCTGACAGTCCCTTGCTAATTCCACCTTCTCTTGGAAGGACCATTCCCTTCCTGGTAAATGAGATTTCTGTCTGGACGCTTATCCATCCATCTCAGCCTCTGCACACACTCCTCATACAAGTAATGACAATAAAATATGTGTCTGGCAAGACATGGACTTGGTGCAATAGCAGGACAGAAAAGTTCCTCGAGGGAGCAGAATGCTAAGACCTAAACATGTATATCAGATTAGCAAAACAAAATGAAAAAAAAAAAATCCCACATTCAAAAAACCCTTCATTTTTAAATAATTACTGGCACTGGTAACAGTCCTGGCTTTCATTTGTATCTGCAGATATCATCTACTACAAAATTAACAGCTAAACAGTAACACAGAAATATTAAATTGTTCCTGTGTGCATCGCACATTTTATAGAACACCTCCAAATATGACACATTTCAATCCAATTTATACTACTTGGCTCACCGCACACTCAAGGTATCTACCTCAGGTATATGGTCAAGCACCAGCAAAGACTTCTGGAGAGGAAGGAAATGCCTTCTTCAGTATTTTACAGTCCAAACTCCAAAAGACTGAGGAAAAATTATATTTTGTCCTGGTGGCCTCATCGGACACTAAAAAAGCACAAGTAGATTCTTCTCATCTGGACAAAGGAGTTGTGCTGCCTGGTTTACAGCCCCACAGTCCTTCTCAGGAAAATGAATACTGGTGGCTTTCTTAAAAATTCGAGCCAAGTAATGATGACATGTGAGGCTGAAGGGCAGAAAAGCCGGCTGTGGGGCTGCCCCATAAATGGCTGATGGAGAAGGGGGAAAAAGTCATGAGCAATTCCTTCCCAAAGGAGGTCTGGGCATTGTTTGGGATTCCCCTGTACCCCTGAGGAGCCCCCAGTTTCCTACAGAACCAAGACACTCAGGAGATGTCACCATCTTTCACAGAGACACAGAAGCAGAGCAGTTCTATAATTCCTTGTAACATCCCCTTATATTTGTTTGGATTGCCTCAGGGATATGCTAATTCAATGCTCTGTGTCACAGTACCTGAGAAGATTTAACAGAGATCTCTAGCTAAGGCGTCCATACAGAAACAAGACTAAAGAATTACAACTTCTTCCTGCTGACTGGTCCATCTTTTAGGAACACAGAAAGGGTGAAAGCGGCCATATGGAAAAACCCATTCCCATACTCTTATTGCTGAAAGCTAAACCTTCCCGAGAGGCCCTGTGAATGCATTAAAAACTCCAGATACTCGATTTCTCTCAGCTTTCACCAACTCAGCCAGACTGCTCATAATTTAAAATAGGGGGTTAATTGAGTAATCATCTGCCATCAAAAGAAGCGTGGCCAGCAGGTTGAGGGAGGTGATTGTGCCCCTCGATTTGCGAGACCTCACCCGGAGTATTGTGTCCAGTTCGGGAATCCCCAACGTAAGAAGATGGAGCTGTTGGAGCGGGTCCAGAGGAGGATATAAAGATGCTCCGAGGGCTGGAGCACCCAGGAGACAGTCTGAGAGAGTTGGGGTTGTTCAGCCTGGAGGAGAGAAGGCTGACACTGGGGTTAAACTCCCTGTTGCCACCGGGCTTGGCCCCTCTCCGAGTGGCTCCTGCATGCGGGGCAGCCGGTAGCGGGGCTCCCCAAGATGCTTGACGGCGCCTTCGCGCCGTCAAGCATCTTGGGGAGCCCCGCTACCGGCTGCCCCGCATGCGGGAGCCCTCCGGGGCGGCTCCAGCCACCCACGGATCGCGGGGCTCGGAGCGGGACCCCCCGAGCATCCCCCATCCCTGCATCCCGGTTCCCCCCTCGGTCTCGCTTACCCGGCCAGCAGTGAGGACCTGTCGGTAGGGCTCCTCCTCGGCGGGCAGGGCAGGGAACTGTTGCACCGAGAGCATCCCTCCGGCTGCGGCTGAGCCCGCTCCTCTCTTCTCCCAGCCCTCCTCTCCCTCGGTCCTTGCGCTTGCGGGATGGAGGAGGCGCGGGGGAAGGGGGGGGGTCCGCATTTTGTCTGCTCGTCAGACCACCCCCCTCCAACTCCTCCTTCTCCACCCAATAATAATAAAGCCGCCACATCCCCCCACCCCTTTTTGCACGCCAGTTTCTACCTCTCGGGGACGAGCTGAGAGACGCCCCGCTTGCTCGTTTCGCCCTTAGAGCCGCGACCCGGGGCGGGGGGACGATGGGGACGCGGCTTTGCCCCCCCCCCCAACACTGCGAAAAAAGGACGCCTCGTCGGGGGGTTCAGGTGGCAAGGCGAACGCCACATCGGAGCAGGGATCCCTCGCACCCCTTACCTGGGCTCGCTGGGGCTCGGGCGAGGCGCCGGGGCTGAAGCGATCCGGAGTCACTCCGGAGCGCGGACCCATGGGCGCTCCCCGAGCTCCCGGGTCCCTCCTGTCGCTGTTCCTTCGGGTGCTCTCCGCTCGGCAAAAAAAAGGGGCTTTCGTTCCACCCCGGGAAGTTTGGAGCCTGCGGGGAGCGCCGCGAACTGCCTTTCCCCAGCCGCTCCTCCTCAGCTCTCAAAAAGAAGCCTCAAAGCGGGCCCGGGCGCTGCCGCCGGCTCAGCAGAAGCGGAGGAGAAGGGGGCTTGGTGGGGAGCAAACTCCCGGGGCCGCGTTTCAACAGCTCTTTTCCCGCAGCCGGGACCGACCCCAGCGCTCCGAGAGCCGGGGGCGGCGGGGAGCTGATCGCTGCAAAGCTCTCGAAGCAAAGAAAGCTGTCATGCCAAGAGACAGCGGCGCCTGAAGCTGCAAATGAGAGCGCAAACGCCCCACCCCCATGAGACATCGGCTTTTCAGCCTCGCATTTGGATGCGTCGTCTCCTCTTCTCGGTACCTGCGTCCAGAAACATCGAATCTGGCTGAAGTCCGGGTCTGTGTACATAACGATGCTCACAAGTGCTGTCCAGGAATGATAAAGCCAACAGGACAAAAAAAGTGGTTCATGGGCAGAAGCGGGTGTTACCAGCAGTTCTGAGCCCTTCCAGAAGCCACAGGTACCTGTCACCGGGTTCTGAGACAACTTTTGTATAATAGAAAAGCTTCTACTTTTTACTGTTCATGTTTTACAGCTTCTCGAATGCTGTCGATGTGCGAGTCAGAAAATGCCCCAAAACTGTGTACAACCTTCTCAACTTGAACACTGCTTCTCACTGGGAACCCAGCTTGTCTGTCAGCAAGGATGGTAGCTCTCACATAGTTTCTCTATGCCTGAATCAAACACTTCTTGCTAGGTTTTTTTTTTTTTCCCCAGGTATCTTTGTTTCCATACTTCTGGTGTGGCGTTCAGACACATAGTGTTCATCTGGCTTTGTGAGCACTTTCCGAGGATAATTGACACAGCCACAAGACTCTAATCTTCCCATATGATGGCTACCTCTACATTGTGTTTTAAAACCTGCTCTTTTTGTTTGTGTGCAAACTTCATGGGGCAGGGCTGGGCACTCTGTCCCTCTGGAGTGCCACTGATCATAAATCCTGCTCATGGGAATTCAGTTCTGCATTTTGATTTTTACCCAGCTAAGCGAAGTCCTCTTTAGTGGAAAGCAGTGGTCTTGTTTTGAAAACAACTGTACGAATTATAGGAAAAGCACGGAAAGAGACAGAAGAGAGAGCATTTATGCAAAAATCTTCAAATTACCTAATCTAAAACAACAAATATTTCATGCTGCAACGCTGATAAAAAGAGGAATCAAACCATGATTCCTTGCTTATTACATATTTTACAGAGATTAGTTAGCACTGTCAAAAATTACACTAAGAACAAACAAAAAATCTAAGAGGTGCAATATGTTGCTCGGACTGCAAAGCCTTGGACAGAGGATGTCTCTTCAGCAGAACTCCTATGAATTCCAAACACTAAATCAATTCCAACTCATCTCATACTAATTTTCTCAAGTAGGGAGCCATTCCAATTGCAGTGCCACAACTGCAAGATTTAGCCACAGTGTTCCACACACAGAGGAAGCCTAAGCCAATTCCGATTTCGTTATTTTTATGGAAATCTGCACAAGAAACAATTATTTAGATTAAATAATATTTGGTTGAATTAAACCACAGTTCCCTCAGAGTATGGCTTATTTCTAGACAGCTGCCATTTAGCCTGCCCTATTACTGACTTTAATGTATCATGGAGCTCACATCGATGCACTCTCCAGGCCAGGAACTTGTTTTCTGGTAGCATAGCAGATAAACATTTTAATGCAGAGTCCAAATAATTCATTAGCATGTAACCATTAGTGGAAAGAAGCAAGCATGTCTCATTATAACTAATTTGACTTAATTTGATTTTTCTCTCATTTTTACCTTGTGTTTCCCTTCCTAGTAAATACAGACCTCTGAAGTATTATATAATCCTTTAGAGAGGTTGATTGATTTAACTGAACTAGAAGGGCAGACACAAATACAAATTTATATTCATGAAGGAAAACGAGCTACTTAAATGCCTACAGGTAACAGGTAATAGAATGAAATCAAAGCAGAAGAGAGATACCTGAACTAAAAAAAAAAACATGGACAGGTTTACTCATGCTTGCTGTGCTCAAAACACACACAAGAGAGCGGCTGCCACATACATCAAACTTCCACTGCCTGGCACAGGAATATCCTTCAGGTCAAGCATCTCTGTGCTCCAACTCCACAGCACGAGTTCATTACTCCTAGAAAAACTGGCACATAGCAAATACACTTTGGAGCCAGTACTATCAAGATTATAAACTCGGATCTCGGTGCTTTAAAGCCACAATCAAGCATAGAACCTTTTAGGAAGAAATTTTGGTGCTAACTGCATAGTAACATTTCCTTCTTTGGAAGTTAAGGTAGGACAAACATCTAATAAATCAGCTATATTTCCCCACTTGAGGCAAAAAATAGAAATCATCTGCCATTCCCACCTGTTTCATCCTATTTCCCCAACCCATTCTAACAAATTTGTCTGAGCAGTAACATGATGGAACACGATTACGTAATTCCAGCATTAATCGGAGCAGTAAGAGCCGTCTCTACCAGAGAAGGCAACAAAAAGCACATCTAAAACTTCTGCTGCAGTGTGTCAGTTATCATTATCAAGGAAAAGTCTGCTGCTTTACACCAGTCCTTGAGAACAAACAATTTTTCAAGTTGTTTTGATGCATTTATTGCCTGACACTTTTCTTACATTAAATTAACAGACACAATGGCTTTCCTATTGTTACCCAGAAAAAACTTTTCCAAGGAGCTTCCAATTGAAAATACACTGACAGCCTGTAAGTACCTTAGTTCAGTGAAAAGACAAATGCTCACTAGAATGCATTCAGAATTGGGAAAAGCCTCCTCAAGTTCTTTCACTTTACACATATTCTGCACGCTAAGTATCCTCATTATAAGGCTCATCTCTGTATATATAATTTCCCTTAAACAGCAGGTCAGATTATATAATTTGTTTTTATGTATACTCATCAATATCCTTTTTTAAAATAAACTCATCATTCAAAACATTGGCTCATTACAACATCTGACAGTACTTTACATTCAAAATGCTAAAAATACCCTACCTTCAGTTCAAGGTTTCCTTTCCAGAATTACCATCTTTCATGTATACTAAAAGGTGATTTTTAACTAGACCTTTTGCATCAAAGTTTGTCATGCTTGCCATATGTAGCTCCAGCCAAAAAAAAGGCAAAAAAACCCCTGTAAAAATATTTTTTAAAACCAAACAGAAACCACTGATTTGTTAAACCACGGATCACTCGAACCCCCACACTTTTTTATGCCAAGAAACAAATATCTGATTCAGTAGGCAGACCAACAGACAGCAAATGACTCAGATGGTTGGATAAGACATACAGGACTATTTTAAATAAAATTTCCAAAATAGGTATGTCTTGCGTATGTGAGGTTCAGGAGATACAAATCGTTTAAGAAAGGAAATATGACTACACACAAACACACACACACACAAATTTGTAATGTATTTTTGAAGACTGGTGTGCTTTCTTAGTATAATAAAGATGATCAATGAAAAGCAAGTCTTTTTCCCCTCCAGTACTGCACACATGCTGCAAAACATGCAGAAAAGAACACTGAGAACTACATCAACCATATAACTCAAGTGCAGTTCATTTTACAGCTCTGTATAGAGTTTACTTCCTTCTCTTTGCCATGCAGGCAAGGCGAAACTACGCTGTACTTGTTTTAAAGATAAAGCTAGCAGGAAAAAGAAAAATTAGTTATAGTCATGTAAGATAAAAGCTGTTTCCACAATGGCCTCATTCATGTTGATCTGCATATTTCAGTTACAAAGATGTCTTTTGGGATAATACATCACATATTATTTCATCTGAACAATAATAATATCTCTCAATGACAGGAGAGGTACTGGTAGAAATATCACATAATAGCATCACCCTACTTGGTTAAAGAAATGACACATATGAATTATCTTCCAGGCATTAATATTACAGAAAAGAGTAACAGTATGGAAAACAGTTTATTCCTTAGATTAGAAAATAAGAGAATTCAACAGAGATGCAACTATGTTTGCCTAGCGCAATGGCAATTAATTCTACAACTTTACACGCTAATGACCCAAAACATCATGACAAAAATTAAACTGATCTCTAAAAATCAATAAAAACCCCCATATACTACCATCAAATATCACCAATCCATACTAAACATTGCCAGTTTTTTCCTACCTCTCTATCACCTTAGGTGAAAAACTGCAAAGAAAGTGATTTTTCCCCTGATTTTCTCAATCTATGCAATCTAAAACCTACTTTTCCAGCTCTTCTGGTTTTTTCTCTGCCAGTGAACTAGAATTACAATTGGATATCAGCTCAGATTAATACTGGGTCCCTTTGCAAGATGGCCACAATCAACCATAATCTTCCCTACTAATTCACACAAGTGGTCCCCCTGCATTTGCAGGATTTGCGGTGAAATTCTATGCCTGAATTACAACAGCAACATAATGCCCTTTGGCTTTGTACCTCATCTTTCACAGGATATTGTAAGCACTTTTCAGTTACCCACAATGGCCAAATATGAGCATAAAATATCCAAAGATTTAAAACTTCATTTTTCAGATTCCCCAGCCCCAAATTTAACTTGCAGCCCCTCAGCTTCTAGCTTCTCTAATGATCTCAAACTTTTCAGTTCTACAAACCAACACTGATATCCCAAAAGCAAGGTATTCTAAATTGTCAGTAAGGAAATACTTAAACATTTAGAAGATTAGCTAGATAGCTTATACACAATGAGCAAGCACCATCCAGATGGCTTTAGAATAACATGTAACTGTATTGTTACACTATTCAATTATGGGTTTGCAAACTTATGGAGATATTCAAATGTGACATCTATCTATATGAATAATTAAGTGATGCTCCAAGTTGCATTTCAATTTCCAAATTGCTTTTCTGCTGTTGGTGATAGGGGCAGCAATGAGAACACATCCCTGCACCCTTAAACTAGGTCACATCCATGTTCAGCATATGCATCTGCCCAGTAAATGAAGTTTTCAACTCAGTTGATTTTCAGGAAACAAGCATGGGGGAACAATTGAAAAACAAACCCTACAGTCTGTAAAGGGGCTCATTTTATTGTTTGTGATACAGTTGACTTGAAAGACACTTCACATTTCCTTTCTCTTAACAAAATTCAGGCCCCAAAATATTCAATCCTAAGCGATCTGAACCTTCCCATTAGCTGTTCTAACAAAAACTGACATGAAGGACAGGAATTACTGAGTACGACAACATAAAGACTAGCATAATACTAATCTTCAATAAACCGCTAAACTGATTTTACAGGAAACAAATATTCAATAAAGTATTTTGTACTAAACTATTTTTAATATTACGGAGACAAGGAAAAGTAACACAATATAATGATAGAAGAGCTGTTAACGGATCTCAGCAAGATGTACTACATCAGCACTTTAGTGTAGACTAAAATCTACTACGACTTTCAGTGTCTGAATTCAGTTTTGTGCAGTGAATGTAATAACACAAAAGGTGACACTTCTTCCCTCCTCCGCACTTTTCTTGGCAAGTAGTGTACCTACCTAACCTATGCATATTAAGTTCTGTTACACACAGATCAACATTCTAGGAGTATCAGCTACCTAAAGACCAACTGAGGTACATTAAATATTGACTTGTTTTAGTCATTGTAGACCATGAGCCATGCAACCATCACAACAGCTACTCCGAACACTGGTAGCATAATGAGGTTCTTGTATTTTTGCCATGACGGTTGTTCAACTTCTACTTCATCCTTTCTTCTCTTATTCTTTCTTCGCCCCTTTAATCTGTTTTCAAAAGCTTCCAGTTCAGCCTAGATGAAGAAAATCAGAAGTAGTTGACATTTGTGTCAGAATTGAAAACAAAGAAATGTGCAGGTTTTAAATAGCATTCCCCAAAAGCAACATTTTATAAAAATAACTGGTAACCAATGGAAGTTATACATCTTTTACAGATGAGATGGTAGAACTATATCCTATGGTTACAAAGCACTTAACTTACAAGTATTAAACCACTGCTTAGTTTTCTATTTTAAAAAACCCCAAATATAACCAACTGAAGTTTTACATGAGATTTTTAACTTGGGTTGAATACGTTAAGCCAAAATGAAATATTTTTAAAAATACATTCTTTTTTCCTGTTAAAGAAAAGCAATCGTCACATATCGAAGCTATTACAACAACCTATGTAAGAACATAGGGTGGAATCTTAAAAGATCTACCCCGATAACAAGGATGTGCTCCCTTGCTAAAAATAAATTAATTAAAATAGAAATTTTAAAAATCTATTATCCTCTACCCAATTCTTTATATTTTGCATGATATGCCATATTTTAAATGAACAGGTATAATCTTAGGTAAGCACGAGAAGATTCCATTTGTTAAGTGTTGTAACTTAACACTTAGTCACTCATATACAACTGTAGTAGAGCTATAGCATCCTTCAAAAGAAAGCACAAGCCCTTATGCTCAAAACCAAACCAAAGCAATTGGAAAAATAAGAATGCCTGACTTCCACCCAGAACAGTAGTTTCAGGGTGATGCCTGAATAGGATCCTCCGATCCCTGGAGGTGTTTGAAAGACAGGTGGATTAGGTGCTGAGGGGCATGGTTTAGTGATTGATAGGAATGGTTGGACTTGGTGACTCAGTGGGTCCTTTCCAACCTAGTGATTCTGTGATTCTTGTTCGTCTTCCTCCTCCCATATAGTTTTAAGAGAATACGGGCAAAACTCAAACTACAAAGCTGAAATAAAACTGGAATTAGGCAGCTTGGAATAAAAGAGTGTAAGACTGGCATGAGACTTCAGTAAGGAGCCATCTAATCGCTACGACAACCAGAAAAGATGCTCTAAATGAGGCCAGAGACAGACTAAAACCAGAAAAGGTCCAACAATTATCTGGATTTTTGGGTAGAGAACGTGTAGGACAAGGAGCTAGGGAGCAAGCAAACAAGAGAGGTGGAAGCAGCAGAGTGCAGCAAGACAGGAAAGGCTGGGTAGAAGGCACAAAACTGAGTTGAAGCAGAGGAAACATTGACAGAACAGAGACAAAGCCTGGTCATGAGAAGAAATAAATCTACATGACTACTACTGTGGCGCTGCCAGGAAGAAAGGAATTAAGACAATATGGTAGGTGCATTAAGGAAACAAGAGTAAGACTGTTTTGGGAAATGGGCAGCAAAGTGGTCCAGTAAATATAATTTCCCTTTGGAACTCAAGATTGCCTGATGTCTGGTCTTCCTTCACTGACAGTAAATATTCATCAGAGTTTCACAAAATGATTCTTACGTTCCTTCTTGTGCCAGATACCACTGTTAGCAGGAGAAAGGGACCTGTTTTGATGTGTATTTCTTTGTATCTAATAAGGGCAGAAATTGTTGGCATTTCTCTGATGATATGGCAGAAAAGTTCAGACAAAGCTCCACAGGCTGCTATTTGAAGCAAAATTACTTTCAACTAGCTCATCCTCTTTCAGAAAAACAAATTATTTTATTGAAACAGTTTTTCAAAATTCAAAATCTGGAGGAAAGTGAAGAGTTCTTAAGGTTTTACAGATAATATGGCAATGCTTCATTTTACACAGGTGTTAAACAATATTTGGCACTTCTACAGTTATTACATATTTGTGATCTGTAAATTTTAAAAGCAGAGTGCTTCATGAATGGCAGTAACCTGAATTACAAGAAATGGATGCAATTTTGTAATAGCTACTGAGTTGCTTTCCTAGCGATCTTTATAAAAATCCAGCTAAAAATAAATACATCATAAAGAAAAGACAGAATGCAAAAAGGTCTGTGGGCACAGAATATGAGAAAGAAGCTATCACCATTCTTGAAAAGCTACTTATGGATTTTATATAACTGTCATCATTCCCGAAGTGTCTCAATTATCTCTGAACAATAAAGTAGTCATTGTGCCGAGTCTTCAAACTAACTTAGTTTTTCAAGCTAAATGAGCTCAAGATTTTATTTAGAGTAAGAACCTATCTTCTTTGTGTACAGGCATCTTAACAGTAAAATTAAATACATTTATTTAAACTGTATATTCAAAACAATTTGCAATTAGCATCACTTAGGTAGTGGATCTTGCTCCTGTTCTGTATTCTGTATGCACTGGAAGGAGTAGCAGCCCCATGGGGCATGTGTCCCTGCTCATGGCAGGGGAGTTGGAACTGGATGGTGTTTAAGGTTCCTTCCAACTCAGATAATTTAATGACTGTGAAAATGTACGTAAATGCAAATAACAGTGACTATAAGACAAAAAGCATTTACCTTCATATTACAGGTTGATTAGTATTTTCTTGTGACATTTTATGTGGGGAGAGGGAGCCCTTGCCTTTTATGACTTCCAAGTAACTGTTAGAATATTTTTCTTTCTAAGTAAAAAAGGAAACAAAATCTTCCAGAAAACTAATTAAATTAGAATTCAGGTTTGAGACCTTGACTTGCCATATCAAAACTTCTTATTCTCCTTATTTTACTTTACTAATATGCCAGTTAGCATGAAAACGTAACTGAATCTTTCACATTACAGTGGGAGACAGACATAACTTGGTCTGAAATATTAAATAATCAAAGCACTGATCTTTTTCTGCCTCTAGCAATTGTGAAAACCCTGGCCTCACTCAGTGCCTCTGAATTAGAAGCAGAAAGAGAGTTCAGCGGCTAGGGCCATGCTGAGAAGCCTAACCAAGCCATCTCATACTAAGACAAGTGATTCCATCTGTAAAGGACATTAGTAGAAGCTACTAACAAATAGAGCAAATACCAAAAAAAAAAGTGCAGACTTACCAGAGCACTAACTAGTTCATACATTAAGGACTTAAGGAAGTATTAGTCAAAGCAGGTCTCAAGAAGCTGTAACAGATGAACTGTCTACGTAAAAATGTGCTAATGAGATCAGGAAAGTGGTACAAGATGCAAACTTTTGTCAGAAGTATACTCAAATAAATACCTAGTCTTAATGTGACCTCATATCCCATGATAGTGATACGTTCCAATTAGCATCACCAGATTACAGATTATGAGATCAAATTGGAAGAGAACCAATTTTAGGTAAAAGGCTGCAGTAGCTGAGGTTAGTATTTGTGTGTGATCCTAAAGCCTATTTATTAGTTACTGCTGTCCTATTCTTTTTCATTTGTGGTTTTTGTTTTGTTTGTTTGCGGTTTCTTCATTGTTATTGTCCCACTGTTTACTATTAGGCTATGTAACTGGCTACTCTCAATTAACCTTTTAACAGGCTTGATTATGTTTGCAGATGACACTAAGCTGGGTGGAAGTGTCGATCTGCTGGAAGGTAGGGAGGTTCTGCAAAGGGATCTGAACAGACTGGACTGCTGGGCTGAGTCTAACGGCATGTTTAACATGGCCAAATGCCAGGTCCTGCACTTGGGGCACAACTCTATGCAGAGCTACAGACTAGGAGAAGTCTGTCTGGAGAGCTGCCAGGAGGAGAGGGACCTGGGGGTGTTGGTCGACAGCGACTGAACATGAGCCAGCAGTGTGCCCAGGTGGCCAAGAAGGCCAATGGCATCTTGGCTTGTATCAGAAACGGTGTGACCAGNGAGGGGGAATGGCCTCAAGCTCCACCAGGGGAGATTTAGGCTAGAGATTAGGAGGAAGTTTTTTACGGAAAGGGTCATTAGGCATTGGAATATGCTGCCCAGGGAGGTGGTTGATTCGCCTTCCCTGGGGGTGTTTAAGGCACGAGTAGACGAGGTCCTGAGGGACATGGTTTAGTGTTTGGAGGGAATGGTTGGACTCGATGATCCGGTGGGTCTCTTCCAACCCGGTGATTCTGTGATTCTATGTACAGGTGACATGTGAAGTCTTCTATCCAGGGTACCAGAGCCAGTGGGATTCTGGTTACAAAACTGAACCCACACCCCCCATTCCTTCTTGGGCCAGACCTTCCTGAAAGACACATGGCAAGACCACCCAAACACATGCTGATGGGGGTTGGTCAAACCCTGTAAGAGAACTCACAAGGAAGCACGCGGAGGGGCTCTTGCTCCCGCGACCATCACTTTGATTGGACCAGCCTGGACCATGTGGCCTAGAAGAAGCTGCTGCTGTAACCACGTGTTCCCAAGGAACTGGTGCTGCCCATCGATGTGGTGATTGCTTTCATTTTCTCTCTCTCTCTCTTTCTGTCTCCCCCACATTTCCTTACAGTGCGCACATCAGATCAGGTCCGAGTGACCTGGATTGCATTCAGGGATCAGACTCTGATCTATACATGTTGGGATTTGTTTCTGTAACTTTGGGAAGTTCCACCTCAATATCCCAGCTGTGCACACGAGTATTTTGGTCTGTTTATGTTTGCTGGAGCCATAATAATATTGGTTTTGATTTTCACCCTGGGAGTGACCTTGTCAGCCTCCAGATCACTGCACAGATAAACAAACCCCTCCCCAGTCAGGCCTGGGTGCGAGCATGTGGCTTGTGGGTCCAGGGCAGAACATGCATCCAACATAAAACATGCACGCAGAAGCAGCTGCCATATATTGCACGAGGGCACTGCCGCACTAACTGTGAGACTTCCATGAACATGCAAGTAGAAAGCTACAGCAGTGTGACTGCCGAGAGGAACAATAACTGCTTAAGAATCAAGACAAAAATAATGTTGCACATATTATTATGGAGTGATTCAGCAGAACCTAATTACTGAGAATTTTTCTAAAGGGACTGTAAGTTCGGTGATTTTTTTTCAGTCATTAATAACAGGGATGCCTTCTGGAATGCCCGAGAACACAATCAGTACAATACAAACACCAGCAACTCTGAAATTCTAGCACTAGAATTGTAAGCATGTTCTTTACAGCTGTAAATGTCCATTAATATTTCAGGAATTAGCTTGCAGAACCATCAGTTATAAATTATCTCTGCCTAACAAAATGTTTCAGACATCTGTATGCAAGCTATGCTTCCTGACCTATGTCTCAGAGCTAACATTTCCAAGGTCTAATTCTTTCTGTCCTCTAATTTGATGAGCTATGAGTTGTATGAGGGAATATGTGATCAATATTGTAGACAGCCGAGGCATGAATGTAACAATAAACATTACAAGATGGTCACAAAACAGTGCCTGGTCTCCCGCAGGCTTTTTCTGCACAAAAAGCAGACATGCTCCCCTTTAAAAAACAAAAGCAGGCCTTGATAGAGCATTGGTTGGTAAACATAAAACTTTAATCATTTCTAGGCAATTAATTGAAGTATGCATAACAGAAGTTGTGACCCACAAAGAACCTGTCTATCCTAATGAGATTGGGAGAATGGTACAAGAGGATCGAGTCTGGGAATGAGCGTCCTGTGCCCCCTTTCAAGCAGGGAGCGAGCCAGTGCTCCTCAATAAAAACAGAGTGTGACATGCAGGTGAAAACACAAGTATAACCTAACTATTGTGATAATTGAGTGAAAGGAGAGTCAGAAAGCACATGTTGGACTTAGAATATGATTTGGTGTCAAGTGCTCAGGCACAGGCATACATGCATGAACTGGCTGGAAGGAGCCTGTACCCTCCAGAAGACAAACCTGACCCAACCATTATCACCAACTAAGCCTACAGTTACTGCCTGAAATACAAGTAGTGTCTCTAGGCAGCTGGCACAGAAGCTTCTTTGATTATAATGCCAACAACATACGCTCACCAACTACAGCAGTTTCAGTAAATACTTTTTCTCCTCCTCTCGGACACCTTGAGAGACAAAAGCTTGTTTAGCCCTCCACATTTTTTTCATTATGAGAGGGAGGAGGGAAACTACACCCAGTATTTAAATTTCTATGGAGTCTATTCAGCAATTCTGTGAGGATTATGCATTACAAAGTGTTCTATTAAAACCAAGAATATTTTAAAAGTTAACCATACTATGCAGTTATAGTAAGGCAAGATTAAACTGATTAATTATCATTCTATATACGATTATGAAAATTGTTTGGGAAAATGTGGGCTCTTAACCATTATAAATCATTCACAGCACGCATCTTAGAGTAGGATAACAGCTGACAGGAATGACTGTGCATACTACATTACAAATGATACATCTTTAGTTGCATGTAAATGAAATGTTTTACTAACAAGAACAACACGGGGAGGAAGTGGGTTAGAGGAAAAAGAAAGGTTGATACCTGTTGTCTTCGTTTCTCTTCTTCAATAGCAGCTTTGGCTTCTGCCTCTTTTATCTGTTCAGACATACAATGAGTTAAGCAACTGTTGTAAGCAGCAGCTAAATCTATTTTCTTGTGGAGTTGTAGTCACTCCTATAGAATGGTTCAAGCAGAAGTAAGCTCTTCATTAATTCAGTTTACAAAATATTCTCCAAAAAAGCTGCATCATCTCACATTTGGAAAATACAGAACATATAATAGATAATATGACGTTATAAATTGAACTTCTAATTTCAACTTGACTAGGTAAACCGACAAATATAAAATCTAAAAATAACAGTTTGTTCACTAACAACCAGGAACATTCCTAAAGACAGCTATTATAAGTTTTCACCAAATTTATCCTAAATTCCATAGAGTTTACACATATAGCTAATTCCTATATATGTATGTAATTTACACACACATTTCATTCCAAGGATCTAAATACTCTGATTTCTACAGTGAAAGGAAGCCTGTATATTTGCACTGAAGGTGACACATACTAGATGATGCATAAGCAAACTGCTTTAAAACTCTGTGTAACGCAAAAATAAATGTATGCTCCACCAACAGAAAGTCATTTGAAAAGTTGTTACGGGAGTTACAATTGATAATTCAATAAAAGTGCTTTGTAGTGTTCAAGAAAGTAAATTAAATGCTAGAAATCATTAAGAAAACAGCAGTACAGAATAAAATGTCACTATGTAAACAGATGATATCCTTTAAACTTCACTCCTGCATTCAGTTTTGGTCCTGCAGTAGCAAAAGAATGTAAAGCCTGAACACAGAAACATAGAATGGGTTGTGCTGGAAGGGACCTTAAAGTTATCCCAATTCCAACCCCCCTGCCATGGCCAGGGACACCTTCCACTAGAGGTCATGTTGCTCAAAGCCTCATCCAACCTGGTCTTGAGCACCTCCACCAATGGGGCATCCATGACTTCTCTTTGCAACCTGTTCCAGTACCTCACCACCCTCACAGTATAAAATTTCTACCTAATAGCTAATCTAAATCTCCCTTCTTTCAGTTTAAGCCCATTACCCCCTCATCCTATCATCACTCTCCCTGATAAAGAGGCCCTTCCCATCTTTCCTGTAGGCCACCTTTAAGTACTGGAAGGCTGCTATAAGGTCTCCCCAGAACCTTCTGTTTCTAGGCTGAAGAAGCCCAACTCTCTCAGCCTGTCCTTATAGGGGAGGTGTTCTAGATCTCTGACCATCCTTGTGGCCCTCCTCTGGACTTGTTCCGACAGATCTATGTCTTTGCTGTGTTGAGGACTACAGAACTGAATGCAGTGCTCCAGGTGAGGTCTTAGATTAGAAGGGCAGAATCACCTCTCTCAACCTGATAGCTACACTTCTTCTGATACAGCCCAGGATAGACAATAGGATGGAGTGGCTTTCATCTAAAGAGATGCATAACTACAATTCATCAAGTGACTAACAAGGCACAATATCCTGAAGAGTGTAAAGATGCCAAATATTTTTAGTAGTATAACAGCAAAGACATAAAATGAAATTACCAGGAGGCTGGTTCATAACCGCATTCTACTCCCACACAAGACTTGGCTAAATCTAGAAATTCAGTGGTACAGATGTTTATAAGTGCCAAAAGTTTATGTCAACTGAAAAACAATTAGGCATCCTAACAGGAGATAAATCTAACAAAGGCCTTTAAACATAAATTTACCAAATCGATCTCTAAAATTCCCATAGTCAGAGATCACTACAGTGAAAGAAGTAACAGAAAGACTATAATATGGAAGTATATGCATCTGCATTCTAACACAGATTTCTTGGACTTTTAGCATCATGGCCACTGAATCACTACCTTAGAAACACTAGATGTAAAAATCTGATTAATAACTTGAAACGAAAAACAGTCTTGATCTCAATAATTGGAGGGCTTGCATACTAACAGTGACAATAATTTACTAAACATGGTTTCTGCAGGTGGAATTTGTTCTAAACAATTTGCAATTCATGACTAACAAGAAAGCACACCAGCCCATGCTTTAGCACACTGTAGTTCAAACAGTGTGTACTGAGGACAGGGTCAATAGAACAGTCCTATTTGCAGGTTCTCAGACAATTTTTTTAATTTAAATTGTATACCAAATAAAAGTACAATTGAGGATTTCATTAATGTAGACATGATGGCAGAGTTTCTCTTTAGAAAAGTATAGAAAAGACCTTTTCAGCCATGCATGGCTGAAATTGCAGCCTGGAGTGGAAAAAACTACACAACCAGCCTCCAGGTATTCCACTGCCATCTAATGGCAGAACTTGAGCTCCAAAAGAAAAACTGCCCCACAAATGTGGAAAAAAGCAGGAGACAATAAAGGAAAACTGGTGTGGTCATATTTGTATACCATTAATATGTATAATACACAGAGGCAGAGGGAAGTTTCACCATTATACCCACAGTATGGCAAAACATTTCTAGAACTATTTATTTGATAAAATGTACAGTAAAAGATGCATTCAGTTCCTCAGAAGTACATACTGAATAGCTCCTATACCTGAAGAGTTTTATTAAGAGTTAACACATTTTAGTTTTGGAAACTGATAGTTGTTTTGCAGCTGTGCAAACTAAATTATCTTTGTAAACTTCTGCAGTTTTTCACAGACTTTTTCCAGTCTTGATACACTAAACAGTAACTGACATAAACTACTTTTGTCAAGTGCATACAACAGAGAATAAATCTGTCACTTACAAGTCAATACAGGCTGCAAAAAGTGCCTAGTAAGACTTTAAACAGAACTTTATAACTTCATATAAAAAAGCCAGAACAAATATATCCCTGTTCTGTGAAGAAGGTAGACAACTACTAGGTTGTGCCACACAGTATATCTGTGGCATTGCTTTTAGTTGTTAGTAACTTATAGTCATTTGCTCATTACATTAGACCATTCTTTCTCATGGATTACAACGTCGGGGTGAGAAATAGGAACTAGTATCTGCAGAACTAAACCAGCAACTGACACTGCACTGAACCACACAGAGACATGCTGCCATGTCCCAGCTCGTGCAGGCTTTTGTGAATTCACCTTGCTTTAGAGCATTCCATGTCCTATGAACTTAACTTCACATTCTTACTGGAAATATTTGTTATGGTTGGGATTTTCTAAAGGTGTATCTTAAGAGTCTTAGCATTTGACCTGCTTGCAAGCTTATATGATTTACTCTATGTGGTATTTCCTAGAACTTGCCAGTCAGTCATGAAAGTCTGAGCAGAACAGATTTACACATTGATTTGCACATTGATTTTTTGGGCTGTGTATGTATTATATCTAACACTCATTGGATAAAACCCAAGCAAGTTATGCACCAGTTCTTTTTGTTTATGTTTTTATAAATGGCTTATAAGAGCAAGATCTTCAGTCTCTCTGGGTGACAGTATATAGCAATTTCTTTAGTTCATAGAACAGAACTTGGGAGAAGGCACCTTTAAAAAGTAGGCTAAGAAGTATAGTGCAATTGCTGAGAACTCTGTTCTTCTGGTATAAGTTAACTAATGCAATGTATCAGGATAACACTCTTTCACAGGAAAGAGCAGATCTAACTATGCCCTGTGACGTGACCTGGTCTTCATACTATAGCAGTAATCATCAGCAATGATTATTTTATTATCACTCATCATCACCTGTTCTCAGCAGAAAAGGAAAGGATAAGTCGAAAGGGAAAGTAGAAAGGGAAAGTCGAAAGGGAAAGTCGAAAGGGAAAGTCGAAAGGGAAAGTCGAAAGGGAAAGTCGAAAGTCGAAAGGGAAAGTCGAAAGTCGAAAGGGAAAGTCGAAAGTCGAAAGGGAAAGTCGAAAGTCGAAAGGGAAAGTCGAAAGTCGAAAGGGAAAGT
>WAAB01021662.1:4762-21184 GCA_013389865.1 Piaya cayana | reverse complement strand
GGGAAAGGGGAAATAACAGAATGTTGTTTTAACATAGTATTTCACACTGAGTTAAGTAACAATGTCTATAAACTCTGCAATTCTCTCCAGTAAGCCAAATGTAAGACTAAAAAAGTTACTGTTATTAAAAAGTATATCTACCTATGTTGTATTATTTGCTGGTATTGCCTTGAAAACTTTGTGTTCATTTCTTCCTTCTTTTATTGAAGCACTCTGAAGAAACTACAGTTACAACAGATACGTTACCTCAGATTCTTTCCGTTTCATTTCCTTGCATAGCGCATTGCATTCCAGCAAGACCTGGCCTTCTTGTATCTTGCTGCACTGTACTTCCTGTTAAGTATAATTAAAGACTTTTACTATCATTTACCTATATAAAATCTTAGTTTTCATACCCATTTCTTATGAAAATCACACTTACTTAGTAAAACATTGGCTACACATAAAAAATAGGTAATGATTACATGTAATTCTGTGTTAAATTGTCCTTTTCTTCTTTCCAATTAGCTAAGCAGAAAGCAAGAATAAATCAAACAGTCCAGTGTAATTTCTCCTGTCTTCTCTTTCCTCTCTTGTTTGTCTAAGGCAAAGTAGGATAACCTTCTGAACTGAGGCAGAAAAGAGCTAGCACTCAGAACTTAGTAATTTCACATACATTCTCTTAATTGACTGAAATTACAGAGTGAGCACTGGTCATGGGAAACAAAATAATTCTCATTCACTTCCTCCCCTTGCTCTAACACTTCAGGAAAAGAAAGTTAGACACTTCAAAGCACTTGTTCCTTTCTCCTGCTGAACACTCCACCTGTAAGACTTCTGGTTACACAAGCTGTAACTATTCTAACCTACACCAGAGACAATCCATCCATAGAAGCCTAGGACCATACAAAGAAAATACATCATTCTCAAAATTCTAACTTAGAAACTTACCTTTTTCAGTCTCTTACAGAGACATCGGAGTTTAACCTTCTGGCTGCAGTTCAGAGGGCAGCTACCTGAATGGCAAATCTCCTTACACCGGTGACCACAGGGCAACTATAAAGAATGAAACACACAAACAAAACCCCCACACCAGTTAATGATGGTACAATTACAAAGACTCTATGAACTTTTATTTCAGACATTAACAGACAACTCATTCAGCTGATCAGTTTTTCCACTTGTGAAATAGTTGATTTTAATTTCCTTTTTTTTTTCCTTATGCACTGCATTTCAGTTCTTGTAGAAGACTGATCTTTTAATGGCACAGCTTGATTAAAAACACTTTCTCCTTTCAAACTCTTCAAATACTTCTCCACAGTAATTATATGAATACTCTAGCTATCTTTATTTTGGGGGAATATGAGTAGATAAGGCAAAAAAAAAAAAAACCTGAAAGCTGAAATTAACTGTACTGTAGCAACTTGTAGGTCCGAGTCAAGAAGAGAAAGAAGGAAGAAACATAAGCAAAAATACCACAAAAGAAAAATTTTGCATGCAAGAATCTTCTGAACTATGCAAGTCAAATACTGGTCACTATTATTCTTATCGGGTACAAAATAATTTCAAAAATTCCTAGATTTGTCCATTTGGCAGATTATCCCATTTCTGACATCTTGAGACGTTTTTTACTGTCAGTGCAATTTCTATTATAATGAAAACATTATCGTTCAATTGCTGTGTTAAGAAATGAGATGCTAATTTAAATATGCTTACTGTTAGGAATGTAGCAGTGTTCGCAGCATTATAGTAGATAAAAATGACAAGAGAGCAAACAGGTTTTTTTTCACTTTCTGTTAAGAACTTGACTGAAAATATGCAGATACCCATTACAAGTCTTTACAGTAACAATTTTTCATTTTCAATTACATAACCCAATACTATGAATAAAATAAGACATTCAACTGATTTATTTATAGCAGTAGCTTTAAATCCCAAATATTTAAAATAGCGTTAGATAGCGTTCTTTATTAAAGGTGAAATTTCACCTCTCCACTGTCATCAAGGGATTAACGCAACTCAGAAAATACTGCAAGACATACAATTTAAAGATACATCTTTTCACATTTATTAAAAATTGGAAACATATACATAATAAATTACTTCATCCATGAGAATGAGGAAACTATGTAAGATAATTATAAACGCCAAGTGTATAAACTTCTTGACCAGTAAATTTGGATTTTCAGGAGTCCATTGGAACCAGTCTAACTTCTGGGCCTGTATCACTAAACAGAACACAAAACTTTCTGATTAAAAATTATGGAACAGACATACATATTTTCATGCCCATGGCAGTCACACTACTCCTATACCTACAGATACTTTGTGGTTTAGGCTACTTTTTAGTCATTGCTACAGCTCAATTCGCACAGGGCTAGAAGGAACCTCTGAGTCACCATGTTCAGTCCTGAAGCCCAGTTCCCCTAAAGTCAGGCAACTCCTATGAGACCCCCTAGGATGTGTTGATACCTTAACTAGAGAACGTATCCCTATACTGCACAACCCCTGCACACAAACTGTTTCACTATGGAGGCTGTTCCAGGAGCTGACTACAAGATGTAATAGGGTTTGGGTTTTTTTTTTTATTTCCTACATTAATTCCAGCCAGTCTAAATCCCCTTGTTCTTACCCTCACATTGAAATATTTCTCTATTGTCCCCTCATAAAAGGCCTTTATTCCCATAGTATTCCCTACACTGAATTTCAACAAACTTAAAATGGTGTTTCTTGAATACGGTAGCCAGAACTGCATGCAATATATTCCAAATGACAACTCAGCAGGAAGGACTTTCTACAATTCCTTAACTGCACCTTATTCTTAGTAGAATATCTTCCTCAATACATCTTGAGCTCTCATTTGCATTTCTCTCTGGCTAATCATGCTGTGATAATGAGAATTTCTTCTCTTTCCTGGGAGCCTACTATAAGCCTTGATATGCACAGTCTTACTCTTTTTTTCTGTATCTAATAACGTGTCCCAAATACATATGTTCTGGAGATGCATTTCCTCAACTGTCATGTACTGGTGGCACTCCACTAGTTTTCATCAGATAATTCCAATGTTTTTTCATTACGTGGTTGTTAATAAAACCAACATAAGGTCAGGCATCAACCCACTGCTTGGGAATTTTTCCTTACTATTAACATCTCCTGCTCTAACTTTTAATGTAATTTTGTTGTTGCTTTAGGGTTCTCTGGGGCAAGAGCTGTTTAAAAAAAAAAGCAAACAAACAAACAAAAAAATCAAACCATACACACTGAGTCAGTTGTTTCCTTCAAGTTTGTATTAACCCTCTTCTGTATCTGAACTAGCTGTTTGCTAAGTGGCATTGACTAATTGGCCCTGTTGAAGCTTTATGTAGCAGACCTAATCTATTTGCTTTATCTGGAGGGAAATCTTATCAAAAAAGGAATTTAGGTTTGTTATGCACCTAACTGCAAATCTGTCTTGCATTTTGACTCATTTTGAAAAGACAACCGAAGAAACTTGTCTTTAAGCCTTATACACTAGTGAGGGCAGACTACCAGCCAGGACCACGATGTCTAACAGCTGAATTTGCTCACTAATGACCATAATCTTTGCAAAGCAAATTTTTACCATATGACCTCTGTGTGGTAAGAGGGCCCTTCTCTTGGCTCCCTGACCAAGGGCATCATATACAGTAACACAATCTAGTCAAACCTGTAAATCATCACATGTTGGCCAGAACAATCTATGACTAGAACTATTACTTCCAGCTTACTCTTCCATGTTAATTAGGCACATTTCCATTAATAGTGTCAAAGTCCAAACAAACAATCTTATAAGTAAAATGTCAGACCCGCAAATTCAAGACTATGGTCCTCACCTCAACATCCAGACACTGCTGCAATAAAATTCTTATATTGCACACCAACAGAACAAAATTTGCATAGCTCAGAAACACACTTAATCTAATAGAGAATCCTACATTTACTCATGTACTTCTCTGCACAGAATTATGCAGCTAACATCGACAGGGATGCAGGACAAAAATGAAGGTGGAAGTGTAACTTTTGTTTTAGTCCCTCCAATGTAAAAACATTTAAAAAAAAAAAATCAAAGACATTAGTGAAATCAGCAGCAAAACAGCATTTCCCATGATCTCAGAAAACAAAATGAGTTCTACTGCTGCCTCTGCCGATAAATAACACAGTGGGAAAGAATGTACTTTGCTTGTTTTTAAGCATCAATGCTGAGCTACTTGGTGCTAAAATAGAAAGCATGTGACCCTTTAGATCTTTTTCAGCATTTAAGATGTCCTCTCAATAGCTTGTGGACTAAAAGCCAAAATGAACAAGTTTTGTTTGACATACAAGGCGTTTAAAAGAAAGGAATTTAAGCTACAGCTCTGAAAAAACCCAAAATCCTACAAATATTATCCCATAGGTAATGTATTAAAATCTTATCATTGTGTTGGACAATGACAAAAACCAATAATATTTTTGGAGGCTACTATGATCTCCCCCAAAGGGTAATAAACGTAACCTGTTAATACATACCTGAAAAAAACCAACCTGCTAATAAAGAAAACAGCACTTTTGAGCAGCAACCCTAAAAGCTAAGTACAAAAGATATGTTTATCACTTCCATAGGTGCAGACTCTTCAGCATAAAGGGTGGACTTGCTTCCAGAGATCTTATGAAAATCCCCACTGCTTAAGTCAGACCTTGAGGAAAATCTTCTCATTATAGAATCATAGAATCACCAGGTTGGAAGAGACCCACCAGATCATCGAGTCCAACCATTCCCGCCAATCTCTAAACCATGCCCCTCAGGATCTCATCCACCAGCACCTCAACCACCTCCCTAGGCAGACCGTTCCAGTGCCCAATGACCCTATGGACCTATGCCTAATGGACCAAAGTGGTACATTTGCCTTCTAAATTTAATTTCTTTGCAACGCAACTACATTTTCAAGATGTGTTTACAGAATTTAATTAGGCATTCTAGAAATACAATTTATTTGATTATTTAAAAATTTTTTTTAATTAAACTCTTAAAACTCTTTTTTTATTAAACTCTTAAAATATATAGCAAAGCTTCTACTACACTGTCACGTTAAAATAGATTTATCACGGTGGGGTCCTGTATTTCTCATCAAGACAGCAGCAGACTGTACAGTAAAAGTACAAAGTACTGTTATTTCGTCAAAAAAAACCAAAATTACACAGAATAGACTGTTAAGCACAGATCCACTGATATGAATACATAAACAATGAAAACTGATGGACTGTTGAAATGTCTACGCAAGAATTATCCCAAAACATCTGTAATTATGGTCATAAGAATTTAATTGTCTCCAAATTTAAAAAAAAGTTATATTTCCTTCAACAGGATATTTTGTTATTGTTACCAAACAAGAGAAAGAACCTTTAATTAAAGCTTCTCATCTAACACCTATAGAAACATCAAAGATGTTGTTTCTCCCTAACACAGAAAGGAAACATGAGCCATACTACATAATACTAGAAGTAATTTTTACAGTTTTATATTGCCATTGCCAAAACAAAAACATGAAAGCCTTCAAAATTTTTGTACTTTTTCAAGGCACCAAACAACAGAATTGTTTTCATAATCCTCAAATGTCCTGTGCTACTTGTAATTCAAATATGGCAGTATACTGACTGCCACAACTGCCATTAACCAAAACCATCTCAAAACAGACTTCAGTAAAATACTGTATTCCATTGAACCTAAGATGCACTATTCTAACCTTGGTGGAGTTACAGTGCACACTGATTTTTAGCAAGAAGCAACTTTACTGGACTCTGCTAACAACCCAAGCTCACCTCTGACATTGAATAAGAAAACCCTCATAAAATATAGTCTGGTGTCCACTGGGATAAAGTTAATTGTCTTCCCAGTAGCTGCTGTGTTTTGGATTTAGTATGAGAATAATGTTAATAGCACGTATTGTTTTAGTTGTTGCCAGGTAATATTAATGTTCAGCTGTGACAGTTCGTTTTCTTCCCAGCAGTCGCTGGGTTTTAGATTTAGTATGAGAAGAATGGGGGGAGGGGGGGGGAAACACTAAACCTGATGATTTTTAGCTGTGGATTTTTCAGTTTCCCATGTTTTGCTAGTGTACAGCAGCAGAGTCAGGACAGCAATCTGGATTCCATGCTTGCTGCACTCACTGCTTAAGACAGCCTAATCATCAGGCAGTGAGTGGTTATGTTTCATATATTACAAATTATATATTAAAACACATGTATTTGGTGGCAGCAGGTGACGTGCAGAGCCAGGATAGCTAAGCCAAACAGGCCAACAGAATACTCTATACCATGCTCAGTACAAAAATGGGAATTTGGCCTGGGGTGATGAGTCAAAAATTGAAATTTACTTGAGGCTATCAAGACTACATACAAAACACTTCCATTTTAGTTTAAAGCAGACACATTTGATCTGTAAACCTGAAACATTCTAAATTTGGTAGTCTTATCCTCCTTATCTTTTGATTAAGTTGTTTGTTAGTTCATGTAATGAGGTCTCCTCAACAAGCTTGATCTATATTTGCTGGGGAAGGGTGGCACTGGTGGTAGCAGCAGGGTGATGTCTGTTAAAGTTGCTCCTTCAAATTGTGTTTATTAATTATTCCTTTGAAGAGAACTATCAATATAATTTGTATTATGATACAGCTAGCTAATATTCCTAAGTTTCAGACAAATATTGTATACTTATAAAACAGACAAAACACCCCTAGTACTGTTCACTATTCAGAGAAACAGGGCCAATTCCTTTTAGACTAAACAAGGTAAAAAGCCCATACCTCTGAAGTTAACAAAATATTATCTAGGAAAATAGGATAAACTGTCACACAAAGATATGAACTACCTGAAGCAGGACTGTACTAATACTTGTACATTTCATGAGAGCTGCCAGCAAGCTATAATTACAGGAAGGGAAAAACATGCATTTTTACATCATCATTTAGATTAAATATATTCCCTGGATACCAGAATCAGCATAAAATCTTATTTTTCAACGCATCTATAGGAATGAGAATTTTAGAGTTAAAAAGTTTTATAAAACTAAAGGGGACTTGCATCCCACTGAATTAAGTAAAGCAGACATTAACTGTGTAACAGGGTGATTCTGAACTGCCAGCTAGAATTCAGGACCACTACTAGCTGGATTTTTAATCCCAGGCTGAGTCTTGGGAATATGTCCAGAAAAATCACAATGGTTACATTAATAAAAGTCAAAGATGAGATATAGAAAAAAAAAAATCTTTGAATAGAAGCTGAAGTACAGGAACACATAGTTCGTGTTGATTGTATAGGAACTCTTAAAAATAAAGAGGAGGTAGTCTAAGAGCAAACAAAATCAAAGTAACAGACAAAATTAAGAGGTAAATGGACAATGATATAATATCCAAAAGTGTTTCCCTGCCAGGAAGAGGGCTTTCAGACATTCAGATGAGAAAATTGTGACAGGCACATTCATTTGGATTAAAAAAAAAAAAAGACATCAGAAAGGCATCTACAAGGGCAAAAAGCAGAAGATACAGCAGGCACACAGTACAACTTTCTTGTCGGGTTTAATATAATCTTGTTTGAAAAACAGAGGAACAGAGACTGTTGGGAAACAAGCAGGATTCCTGTGAATTTTTGCCTTTACTCAATACCAGAAAAAATTTTCTAGTAAAGGCAAGGATTCAAATTTGATGCTTCTGACACTGGAAAATAATAAAACAAAGAAAAATTTTTGAACCTGCATTTATTAAGCTGAGGTAGAACTCAGAACTACAATAAATGAGGCTCCTGTTTTTCAACTTCATAAATTTTCTAGCTCTACAATGGGGAATGGAGTGAAGAAAGGACTGTCACATTCACTACAACTAAAGACTGTATTTTTGTTCTTTAGTTGTAAGTAATGCATGGATTTCTGAAACCACACAAGCTGAAGATAACAGCACTAGGAGGGAAAAAGAAGTCATTTGGCCTATCCCTCACATCTTAAAGCAGTACTATCCACAACTGGACAAATCCTGATACATGTCTAAGCTGTGAAAATTTAGTAGCTTTTCCAACCAGCTCTTCCTCTGCTGCACAAGCTTTACTGCCTAAAAGTAGTATTTAACTTGAAACTTTCTTACTGATGTCAACATACACTGGTTGATGGTCTAAGCATCAGGCAATAAGGGTATTATTCTTCTCTTCTTTACAGCAACCCTTTAGATATACTCGGATACAGCAGAAAGATTAACTGGCTTGTCTTCTACTTCGCATGACTTAATGTATATTTCACTGGAGATATAAATTCAAGACCAGTTTCTAACCAGGTTAGAAGACACACTCTTCCATATCCAACCTCATCTGCAAGCTTAAATATTGAACCCATTAATGCCCTGGAGACAAATCTCTGATCCTTCAATATAACTTTCCAATTAGACAGCTGGACATTAGTAACTCATAGAATCAGAAAATGGAGTCACGGAATGGTTTAGGTCAGAAAGGACTTCAAAGATCTAGTTCCAACCCTCCTGCAGGAACACCTTCCCCTAAATCAGGTTGCTCCTCTGAGGACAGTTCACTAACAACATTCACATCCATCATTTAGCACATTCATTTAACTAGGTTTCTCTATTCTCCTTGGCCTATCAAACTGTATCAAAAACCTTACAAAAAGGTAAAATCCAAAAGATTCCACATATCCATCAAATCAAGTATTTCTTTGCTAATATGGCTCACCTCTTTTGGACACTGATTTTTGCAGGAAGTAAGAAGCTCCTTGTCTTTTAAATCAGCACATGTTAGTTTTCTGTAAAAGAAGATAAGTATTTCTGATAAATTCCAAATTAAGAACAACAAAAGTCAATATAATAGGTGTATAGTTTAAGTATATCTCACTGTAAAGAAAAGTGGGCTTATTTATCCACATCCTATGGGGCTAACACGAACTACACTATAGAAATTCAGAGGATTTGATGTACTTTAAAGAAAATATACAAAGAATATAGATGCATGGAATTAATGGTTTCAAAGCAATGCACAGAGGATAATGCTTAACTCCATAAGTCCCATCTTATATTTAGTAAAGCCTAGGAAACCCTTCATGCACACACAAAGAAGTGATTAAGGAGGAGTACAAACTACTACTCAATTTTCCAAATAAAACAGCTACAGTTTGAAGAACATTAGTTGTAAAGACCTTTTACACTATTTAGGTTAATTCTAATATCTGTCATAAAATTTCTTTACATACCATAAAAGTACAACACATAGATCCAACATTATGTAATTACTATATATTTGCATAACTCAAATCATCACTGTATTATAAAAACTGTTTCTGCTTATGAGACTCCATGCTTTTATAATAATTTTAGCAGTAACACCAAATACAACACTGGCAAATTTTAAATAGAAAAAAAAATATTATGGTACAAATCACAACCTTCAAGAGAAATTTTATTACTTGCCATAAGAGTAGCTCCCATATCCACACATTTCAAAAGGTTTCCAGTTAGTAGCATTCAAATAAAAAACTGGGTTCAGTTCTGACACTTACAAGCATTCAATATACAGCGTTGACAGTTTGCAGTGACACTTTATCTTAAGCATCTGGAGACACGACGGGCAATCCCCTGGATGACAGGGCAAAACACATCTGTGAGGACAGCCGGGTGGCCGGGGCTTGGTACACTCCTCTTCACACTGCGAACATTCTGGACCTGCCTAACAAAATAAAACCAAAGTACTAGAGAAAATGTCAAACATTTGTTTGTTAGAGGCCATTAATAAGGTTTAAAATAGAGGAAAGAGTTGGTGTGTTTTTGCTAAGAGAATCCAGCTACTTAGTAAGATATCCCTCAACCAAAAATAAGTACTAAAATATGCTTCAAAAAGAAAAGCAGAAATACCAGTGTGTGTTGGTCAAAAAGACAAGAGTTCTATTTTGCTTCCTGGGCATAAAACTGCCTCTTCTTATACGTACATTGGAAAATTGTTAATTCCCTATGGAAAACTGTTAGAAAAAGATGTTGTTTCATACTCCAAACTAAGTTTTCCAACCCATCTTGTTATTGTAATACTTTAATCATACATATTGTTTTGTAATACAGGAGTGGGGAGGTTTGTTGGCTTGACCTTAAGAAGCAAACTTTAAATCATTAAATTTCCACATATTTACGACAGTCTGTATAAATCTCCCAAAAAATAATTAGTTTAGGTATATGCAGGGAGCTACTAAGGCATTGCTTCTGTTCCACACATGACACACCTACAAAAGCTGTGGTGTCATTCTCTATCAAGATGATGCGACCAACATCAATATAACATCAGCACACTAAATTAAGCTCCATTTCTATTCATATTCTTATCATAGAATCATAGAGTAGTTTGGGTTGGAAGGGACCTTAAAGATCATATAGTTCCAGCCCCCCTGCCATGGGCAGGCACATCCCACTAGCTCAGGCTGCCCACGGCCCCATCCAACCTGGTCTTGAACATCTCTTATTTTAACAACTTGTTCAAAACCCAAGTCAAATACATCACAGACTGACTGATGTGATTTACTAGCTGAACCCACATGGCACAGTATTTGAGACCCACCAGCACCTTCAAATGCTCAGTTTCACAGAAGTCAGTCAAAGCCAAGCCAGTTCACCCAAGAATGACGCTACACAATGCTTTCTAAGAAGCACTAGTTCAATGCCAGCATTTTACCTTATGTTGTTCAAAATAAGGACACACAAAAAAGTTTTTAATATGGTTATACAGTGATCTTCTACAAAACCTAACTGTAATGGTTTGATTTTGGCCCCTTTAAGAATAGCCAGGTTGTGGCTGAGGAAAAAAAAACTACAATTCCCAGTATTCCATACTACCTTTTCTACGTAACTAAGGGTGTAATTGGGGGTGGGTCACTCCTCCTTTTCTGGCCAGGGATTCATCTTGGCTCTCGCTCTCTCTCTCGGANCTCTTTCTTCTCCTTATCTCTCTCCTGGGCTCTGTGTGACAGGGGGGTGAGGGGTGGAAGGAAAAGAGGGGCTGCACGCTGTGGGAGTTTGGGGGAGAGTTTTGATTCAAACCATCACACTAACCCACAAAAAAATCACATATAAGAAAGGCAAAAGCAAACAAATGCATATAAGCAAGGAATTTAATCAACCCTTTTATGACTACACTTGCAATTTAGTCTATCAAAACAACAACAAAAGCTCTATAAGTCAAAATCAACTTGAGTTTATAAAAATTCAATGAAAATTGAGAAATCACTCAGACTTTACATGTATACACTCTTCCATTTTCTGAAAATGTATTGCCTCATTCAAAAAGGAGCCAAGAATAATCCTGATTCATTCACATTTTAACTGGTTTAACTGAAGGAGCAAGCGGACACCATCCTATAGTCATAACTAGAGATTCTTAAACTGTCATTCTCAATATTTATTGATGTGGCTCTATTATTGCGGGTTACTGCTCCACAAGTTGTACTCAGAGCTCATACTCCTCAGACAAAACATCCACATTCATAAACATAATAGAATAACTGAAATATATACTGTTATTAGACAACAATACCACTTCGAGGATCAGAACCTACAGGCAATCATCCTATTTAAGTTAAAATACAACATTTATGTTTTGCACGCAAATGAACACTTGGTTCAGTTTTCTAAATGCCCAGAAAGATCATGTTGCAACTTTTTATAAAGAAATGGTTTAAAAACTTAAAAAGCTGTTTTCCTTCAAATCATGCCTCTATCAAACCACAAGCTATGTACTTCTGACTGCTCAAAACTAGCACAATTTTCAACTTTGTACTTAATTTTAGTTTTGTTTCGTATTATCTCCAGCAACTAACAACTGCAGCTTCTTAATCATGTGTCAGTTTCTAATAGACACCAATAAACAGGAACATATCACCCCAATGCTTTAAGAAGTCTTCATCTATTCTGCAACACTTCCAGTGCTCTCCCCTAAAGATTTACTAGCCACCTCAACCCATTTGCAGCAATCCTCAGTAAAGAGTTAGCTCAGTAGATTGTAATTTTATAGGGATTATCAATAGCTGACTTAAGCTTGACAGCTAGAAAAACTGATTTTGGAAGAGACTTGTCAAGAGTGTTAAGTGAGATTTTGACGAAAACAGGGTCGTGCTTATTGACATAAAAAAAAGAAAGGGTAGCATTTCATAGAATCATAGAACGGTTTGGAAGGAACCTTAAAGATCACTCGCTTTCAAACCCTCTGCTGCAGATCACAGACACCTCGCACCGGATCACGTTGCTCACAGCCTCATCCACTCTGGTCTGGAACACCTCCAGGGATGGGACATCTATGACTTCTCTGGGCAGCCCACGCCAGTGCCTCACCCCTCTCACAGTAAAAAAAAAAGTCATCCTAATATCTAATCTAAAATTCTCCCCTTTCAGCTTAAAACCGTTACCCCTCACCCCATCACTAACACCACCACCCCCCCTCTAGCTTTCCTGTAGATACCCTTTAAGTACTGGAAGGCTCCTATTAGGCCTCCTCAGAGCATTCTCTCCTCTACACTAAAGAGGCCAAACTTTCTCAGCCTGCCCTCATATGGGAGGTGCTCCAGCCCCCTGATCATCTTTGCGGTCCTCATCTGGACTCGCTACAACAGATACACATTTCCTATGCTGAAGACTCCAGAACTGAATGCAGTACTCCAGGTCAGGTCTCACAAGAGTGAGAAGGCAGAATCACCTCCCTCAACCTGTTGTTCACACTTCTTTTGACCCAGCCCAGGATACAGTTGGTTTTCTGGGCTGCAAGTGC
This sequence comes from Piaya cayana, assembly GCA_013389865.1. Taxonomy (NCBI): domain Eukaryota; kingdom Metazoa; phylum Chordata; class Aves; order Cuculiformes; family Coccyzidae; genus Piaya; species Piaya cayana. The sequence continues at coordinate 8,425 of WAAB01021662.1, read as the reverse complement.
ATGTTGCTGGCTCCTGTTGAGTGCCCAAGTCCTTTTCTTCAGGGCTACTCTCAATCCATTCTCCATCCAGCCCGTAATTGTGCTTGGGCTTGCCTCAAACTAGGTGCAGGACCTCGCACTCTACTTGCCCAACCCTCAAGTCTGTTAAGGTCCCTCAGGATGGCATCCTTTCCCTCCAGCACATCAACTGAATCACAAAGTTTGATGTTGTTGGCAAACTTGCTGAGTGTGCACTCAATCCCATTGTCAATGACAGCAAAGATGTCAAACACCCCCAGTCCCATGTCTAAAGAATTTAGCTAAAGAATTAGCTAAATGTCACAGCATCAATGGCAACAAAACACATGTAAATCTCCAAGTAGACCCGGGAATAGATCCTGTGCCTCCCAGCTGCAAATTCTTTATTTTCCAGTTAAACCTGAACACAACGTATAAAATATACAATAACAAAAGCAAAAAGGAAATCAGCTTACCTTCTTTCCACCTGCACTAGTGTTTGATTTTGTAACAAAATGACATTCTTTCATACAGGTGTGATTCTGACAATCAAGAAGCCGTCCACAAAACCTTTTACATGAATATGGACTTGCAGAGTGACACGGTAATGGACTAACCTAGAAGTTAAAAGTAAATAAATAAAAATATGTGCGCAGGCAGTTATATATACACTCATTGCACATGTGTACAGTGGGATACATTTAGATACACACACACACGAAGGCACAGTGTCACTACAGACAAAATTTGGTTCTTGAATATCTTTGTTAAAAGAAGAAAACCAATGCAGTGTTTATTTGACCTTCTTTTTTTTTTAATAGACTTCAAGTTCCCATCCTAACATAACCACACACATTTGGTTTACACTGATTATACCAGGTAAAACAGCTCACTTAATTAACAAGCTGTCTAAATTTTATAAAATAGCTCCCTTTTTAAGAAAAAATCCAGAAAATTACTTTCTAAAGTATTTTAGTGTGATTTATGCCTTCTTTCTGAATTACACTCCCGTCTTCCATTAAAGGGTCCTAAAATTGCTTTGCAATAATTGCATGCTTCCACACGTCTAATTTTGTTAAGACTATCATAAACCCAAAGCATTTTAAATTCTACAAACAGAAAGCAACCAGCAAGCCTGAAATTCTAAAAACCAAATACTAACTATATGAAATATAACTCCCAGGAGCGGGAAGAGGGCGAAGACAAGACTAGGATTTTCAAGTCTTATAATATATTTTGTACCTTCTAACTGGAGGTTAACACTTCAGTTAAGAGCTTCTAGTCCTTTCATCTTCATTGGTACTGAAATGGAGTATAAACTCCTAACTTGGTTAACTGGGTTAACTTTCCTAATGTCGAATACCGCAAGTATTAGAGGAAACTCACTGTTCCCATCTTCTAATCATTATGTAATAGTCATGTGAAAAAAGTTAAGTTTCCGTGATGCTGTCAAAAAAATTATTTTTTTCTTAATACGACCATTTCACAGAGAAAATCAGTAACTACTTTTGATGTTATTAGACAATGGGCTAAAGTGACATAAACTCACTTTGACTACACTAAGGGTGTGATTTTGTTTTAGGGCTTAATCTGACTGAACAGCTTTGCACTGTACCTCTTCCTTTTCTCTCTTCCTACTTTAGAATCCTAATGGCACACTCCTAGGACTTACTTTGAACAAGTCCTACCACACATCTGTCTTTGGAGCAAGACAATCAAACTACTTAAAACGGAAGAAAAGACAGTAATAGAAAACAGTTCCTTGTCTTTTGTCTTCATCAGTTTATTTGCCATACACCCAGCTATGCACTGAGACTGAAACAAGAGGAAGGTCCCCTAAAGGACAAAGTGAGGGACATTCTCCCTTCAGCATTGTCCATGCTATTTTCCCTCAATCCTAAAGCAAAAACGTACAAAGCAGGAATTCACTTGCCTATAAAAGTGTTTTCTGGTCTCCATACAAAAGACTGTGCTCCACATCTAGTCACTGCAATATGCAACTCATTCAAAAGGTTTCTGAACTGCTTTTCTCATCCTGACCCACCAAGACTCCATGAACAGGATGAGACTGGATGGCAGGCTGAACATGAAGGATAAAATACACAGGAGAAAGACTTCAAGCTATTATGCCCACCTACTCTCCCATGCTTATGGCAGAGCTGAAACTCCTTATTCTGGCTAATGTACTTACAATCACAGCAAGTAGTCCAAATGCCTGGTTCATACTTCCCCCTACAAACATTCCACAACTCAGTCTCTGATGGCTTACGTTTCTGTTAATCAAATGAGCAAAAGCCAACAGGCCTAATGAAAAGAGGATTTGAAGTGGAGAATAGCACTATACCCAGCGAACACAAATCAATAATCAAAGTTTTTATTGCTCCTAATATCCTGTCCCTCCTTATCCTACTCCATCTCCCTCTTGCTCCTTCCTCAGAGTGACAACTTCCTTTCAGTAGCAACACAAGTAGTCAAAGGATGCTGGAAAGGAAAAGAATGCATGAAAAGATGTACTAAACACTAAGATCTGCCACTGCTCCCAATTCTCTACCTTGCCTTGCTCCTCCATTTCCAATCAAGTTTTTTATGACTTCTGGTTCTGCTGTGGCTGAGGCAGTTACACGACATCAGAGCAGCAGTGGCAGACCAGTTCTGTGGCTGCACAGTCCAATATGCTGATAAGCCACCTTCTACCAAGAGTTTGTCTTTCATTTAAGGGCACAGCCACTAGCTCCAGTTAACGAGAATTCGCAGAAGCACACAGGCAGAAGTGGAGCATCCCTTCTGGTAGCATCCCTCCAAGTAAAACAGAGGAGATGCAGCTTGACTGAAGCCAGGAGAAGGGAAGCACACAAGCCAGTAGACAACAGTAGCAGCTTTCAGACAGCCAACTGCAGGGAACATCCCAGCCCTCTGGCAGCATCCAGCATACCTTGAGCTTGCCCCACTCACTGAATCTTGAGTCAAATAAAAAGGCAAGAGTCATCTGGAATTGACTGACATTGTATCCACAACCAAAAGAATTTCCATTAATTTAAACCTACAACATATTTTCATATTTTGTTTCTATTTCTTGACAAGTCAATCTGTTTTGGATGTTAGTAATAGATCCAAAGGGCAAATAAGAGTTTTACTTTCTATAGCTGGAATGCGTTTCTGAAATGGGTAAATAGAGGTCACTACAAAGACACATATCAAAGAAGCCACAAACTCCAGAGGACTGATGAGCTGAAGAATAAAGAATGTGGATGAGAACAAGAAGTACTTTATGAAAGCTGAATGCAAAAAGAAAGAAAATAAGGAGGCATCATTTTCAGATCAGAGGTTTTCCACAGGAAAAGGAAAGAAAGGCAAAGAAAATAAGGACAACACAGCTTTCAGAAGCTTTCCAGCCCATCTCCCAAATACATAAAAGCAACTAACAGGTATATCAATTGGAATATGAAAATGAAAATCTAGCAGAATAGTGCAGGGAAAACTTGAAAATATTCATAAGGTATTCAGCCATAAACATGAATCTCATCAAGTTTTAAATAAAATTTTACCTGCAGGCAGAGTAATGGTCTTCCTTGTATAAATGAACCACAACTAAAAAAAAATCTTGTAATAATAAAACATGGGATTCAATTCCTATTAAAAAAACCCTCAAATCGAAAAAAAAAAAAA
>WAAB01021661.1:652250-723221 GCA_013389865.1 Piaya cayana | reverse complement strand
CTATGATTCTATGATTGTTTTATTTTTAATTCTAATACTGGACAATACAGTTCTGTGTAGTTATGACTCTTACCCCACCACGCTCTTTTGCCATTCTCTTGGTTCAGTGACACAACCATGGAATGTGGGTGAACAAGTATGTCCCTGCTGGCAGGTTCTAGTCACTGAGCTTGGGCTGTGAAAACTGCAGCTGAACGCTGCCCTTAGTAAAGCAGGGAGTGTTGTGTTGTCTGTTGTGGGACTTGTGCTAGGTGAAAGAATACACAACCCCATGGTCTTCTCCAGGGCTTTCTGCCATCTTCCTGGCTCAACCAAATGTACCCACTATGTGCTCAAGTCTTTATCTGGCTTTGCAAGACAGCGCTCTCATGCTGTTGGTACCAACACACATGACTGTATGCTTTGTTCACAGCCGCAGTGAAACATAAATAATTTGAACGTGTTTCCTGAGAGGCAGTTCTGCTGTGTTGTGATCATAGAACTACTAATGCAGAAAAATAGTGTAATTTTTTCATCAGAACAAAGTTTAGCAACATAGTTTTCTTTGCAGTAAAAATCTCAGCAATGCATTTAATTTAGGAAGTTTGGGGAAAGGGAACAAAACCTTAATAAAACAGGCTTAGGAAATAACACTGAGCTGAAAACAGTTGGAGGATGGGGGAGTCTTAGGGAGAAACTTAGGCTGTTCCTTTTTTCCCCAGAAAAGAAATAACAAGCTCAAGGTGGGGGTTGGGGAAGTGGAGGTTCTTGAGATAGTAAGGGTATAAAGAAAAAGGAGGGAAGTACAGGCAGAACTTCTAAAGACATTCTAGGGTATTTATAAAGACAGTACAAGGTAGAGAGGTGGATGTGTGGTCTGATATACGGGCAGTGCTCGCATGTGAGTACCTTGTGGGTATAGGAACTGGTAATAACAAAACCAGAAATGCCTGCAAAGTATGGATGTAGATTTAATACAAAATGTTGGGGTTTTGTTCACCACGGTCTCTCTTCACATTTCCACACATAACTGAGAATAGAGGCTTGTCCTAAAAAATGTACCTGTGAGTAAGCTGACATATGTTTATGACATATGACATGATATGTTTACACCAGCATTGTGCTTCATGAAAACTGTGTGCCTGATTCAGCACGGAGTCTGCCAAAGTAACTTAACTCCATATCTTTTAACTAATTCCAAACAACAGAATGACTTCGTACTGATTTTATACTTTGTGTTATTTGGCTACTGTATCTTCAATTAGAGAGCATGTGGCATAACATGTAACAGGAAAAAAAAATTATTGTCTACTTCCAAGTGTACATCAAATTTATCTAATGCAAGTTTGTCCACTTTGAGTGTAATATCTAAAATAGTTTATACAAAACAAATACACAAACCTTGAGTTTTCTTTAAACTGCAATAGGATCTATTGTTATTTTATGAGGATGCGGTAACTGGAGACACATCATTTGCCAGAAAAACAGCTATGACAATGAGGAAAAAAATAGTACTTCTTGTTATTAAAATAATTACAAAAGTAGAGTTTTTACAGAGGGAGACATTATGAGTGTCATAATTGCAGGGAATATCTGTGCTTCACAATAAATGCCAACATAGCCAATAATAAGAAAAAAATACCCTATATTTAAAGTATGTTGGGTCTGTCATCCCAAAACAGTGGAAATACATGGATAAGTGAGGTATTACAGCATGCATTAGGACTGCACAGAGATGTCCAAGTGCCTTTGCACCGAGTTAGTTCATTACAAGCTGGGCTTGACCACGTTTGGCCTAGCACTTGCTTTGAGCTTATTATTGCAGAAATACTGTCTCTACCCTGAGTTTCAAAGCATTCTGTGTTGAAAGTTGGCTGGTTAGCTCCAGTGTGGTGCTAGACCCAGGTGGGTTCCATGCATGTGGCATTTCTCTGGAATTAACAAGCCTTTCCAGTAAACAGATTTTTGTCATGTATTGAGCAGAGACATCCAATGTTTCTGAAAGAGATAATGTGTTATCACTAGTACTTAACTGAAACTAATAAGCCTTGTTGGACCTGAGCGTATGCAGAGCTACCCAGCTGTGTCTCTGTACACCTTTTCCCCAAGCTACAGCTTCCAGGAACACAGTGTTTTGCATGCCATTAGCTCCAGTTTTACACAGGTTATTATGCCAGTTGTGATGCTATGCAAAAGAGGCAAAATTGTTTCTGGAATGGAGTTGTTCTCGAATCTGACACATTGCCGGAGCTGAAGATCCTCACCATACTGAAGCTGCCCTGGCATGAATCCATCTTGGTGTGCTTGCAGCCTTGATGTATCCTGAGTCATCTGCAGCTTGAATAAATCTCCTAGAGATATCACCGATAGGCTGTAGAGGATAAGCATAATTAATACCAACATTTGTGTCAGTTTTGAACCATTATGGTGAAGATGAAAACTGATGTAGGATTAAAAAAAATCCACATCTGCTATTCTGTGGTTCTGACCCCTTATTTGAAAGCATCTTCTATTACCTAGAGTTAATAGTAATATTTTGGATAAGGTAAATTAGTAAAAAATCCACATCTGCTATTCTGTGGTTCTGACCCCTTATTTGAAAGCATCTTCTATTACCTAGAGTTAATAGTAATATTTTGGATAAGGTAAATTAGTAAAAAATCCACATCTGCTATTCTGTGGTTCTGACCCCTTATTTGAAAGCATCTTCTATTACCTAGAGTTAATAGTAATATTTTGGATAAGGTAAATTAGTTTTGATCCAGTATCACCAATTTAATTTTCGTTGCATTCTGTAAGGAATCGTCTGCTCAAATCTAATTGTAATATTCAAGTCTAATTTTCCTGGCACTAAGAGCCTTCTTACATTGATGGGATTGGAAGAGAATGCCACGACAAGCTAACCAAAGTGGAGCTTATACACTGGGACTATTTGAAATGATAGAATTTGAAAGAGTACTGGAACAAATAAATAGTATATTGTTTCATCTTACATGCCATGTAGGATATGTACTATGTATAATTCACAAGTAATAAATATTGTTCATATATTTAGCTATTTATCTTAGCTAATAGCAGCGTTGTGTTCAGCAGATGGCAATGCAACTACTTAAAAGATTTCTCATTAAAAAGAATTTATTAACACTCTATTAACTTTAATAAGAATAATACAGGGTTTCCACATATCTCCTAATTTACCATGCATACTATTCAAAAGTCATGCCTAGCTGTTGGCAGGGTAACTAAAATGCAGTTGCCATTGAAGTAATAACTTTGAATATGCCGAACTGCTGAATTTAAAAAGTTCCACCGAATTTCCTCAATCCTGAATCCAAAACAAAAGAAAAGCAGATTTTGACACATCATGTATGTGTGTGTCTCTTGGGGCAATCGTGATAATACATTTTGTGTTAACTACCTGCACTTACTAAGCTTTGAAATTCGTAAATCATAGAATCATAGAATAACTAGGTTGGAAGAGACCCACCGGATCATTGAGTCCAACTGTTCCTATCAAACACTAAACCATGCCCCTTAGCACCTTGTCCACCTGTGCCTTAAACACCTCCAGGGAAGGTGACTCAATCACCTCCCTTGGGAGCCTGTTGCAGTGCCCAATGACCCTTTCTGTGAAAAATGTTTTCCTAATGTCCAGCCTAAATTTCCCCTGGCAGAGCTTGAGGCCATTCCCCCTCANGCTGTCAACCAACACCCCCAGGTCCGTCTCCTTGAGGCAGCTTTCTAGACAGACTTCTCCTAGTCTGTAGCACTGCACAGGGTTGTTGTGCCCCAAGTGCAGGACCCGGCATTTGGCCTTGTTAAACCTAATGCCATTGGACTCAACCCAGTGGTCCAACCTTTTCAGATCCCTTTGTAGAGCCTCTTGACCCTCCAACAGATCCACACTTCCACCCAGCTTAGAGTGATCTGCAAACTTGCTAAGGGTGCACTCAATGCATTCCTCCAGGTCATTGATAAAGGCATAAATAAATCTGCATAAATAAATCCACATTAATAAATAAATAAAGACATAAATAAACCCACAGATTTTATTTCTAGTACTTGCATGGTTTACAGCCTCTTTTTAGAGCTGGACTGGTCCTAATTTTGCTCATTTGTTAACATAAAAGGGAAGATTTATCATACCTGTATTTCGGTTCTTATCTGTAGGTTATGCTGCTTTTCATCTTAGTTATGTGAACATTTTCCCTCTCACATGACACCTATATGGCATTGACTTTGGAAATACCATTGCCTTTGAATGGTTTAGCACAGCACAGGTGTTGGGACAGACCTACAGGCATGTTTTTCCATCTTTCTCACATAAATCTGTAGAGATGTATGGAACCCTGCCCAAGTACCAATTAAATAAATGTTGTGTTTCTCTTTTTCTTTTCAGAAAAAACCCCTACTACATATAATTAGGGAATACATGCATTCCTTCTCTAAAGACTGTGCGTGGCTCAAAAGATGTTCCACAATTTTGTATCCACATCTATATTTTACTGGTTAGTAAAGCCACAGAGATGACAGGTGACATAGTGCAAGTAGTGAACTTGTCTTGCCTTCTCATTACTGTGGTGAAAGCATTCCAGTCCCTCTGATGGTAAAAAAAAACAAAACCCAAAAAAAACCAGATTTATGCACACTATCTTAAAACATAATGTCTACAGGGAAGAAAATATAACCTACGAAATTCTTGCAGAACATTAATTAAATTGTTAAATGGTACTGTTGGCAAGCATTCTCACTTAGTCCTGTGGAACTCCCAGGGTTGGGGAACGTGAGGAGGCATGAGCTATTTTGAAGCAATTAACTTTCCATTGAATAATGGTGACAATTTGTCTGAATATCTTCATGGAAATTAACTGGGATAAAGAAACATACCTGTGGTGGATTAGAATCTCTTGTTACTTTGGTCTTAGTTGCCAGGTTTACATGGCACAATACATACTGGCAAAATCCTGCTCTTGAGTTCTGGCTCAGCGTTCATTGGAGTACAAAAGTCAAACCTGAACTCGTTATGTATGATAGTAATGTAATTGTATTATCTTCATGGGAATTCCTGATATGATACTGAAAAGTATTAAAAAGACTTCAAAAACTGGGAAGCTCTTGAGCTGCCAAAAGCATTACAGAGATACTTCCAAGCTTTCTCACAGGTAATCCTTTCTTTACAAAATAAAGAAATGTCATTCTTCTCAGAAACAAAGAATACCAACCAGAGTTATAAGGCTAGGGAGTGTACGACATGACTCAGTGGTTTAGTAACTCTGAAAGTAGCTTGTGGTCATGCTGGATGATGAACTGAAAGTGAACTTCTGTAGTTAATGAAAGGAGGATACTGTTGCAGTCAGTAAGGTGTAGTAGAATGGATTTGAGGAGGAATAAGGAGTTGAACACCAAACTAAAACCAGAAAGCCTTTGCTGTACTTGAAACTGTAAACCTACAGGGAAGTTGTTATGCCATTGACATAAGCTTTAGATGGTGTATATGGACACTGTCGAGAGGCTAAATTAATTTGTTGTCACTGAGACTTCAAAAAGAGGTCAGTAAGAATAAAATGCCTCTTAAAATTTTTGTAATAAAAGCTGCAGTTATTATTTGATCATAAGCAACAACACTGTGTGATTATCAAATAAAATGTGTACCTGACCATTTTCTTGCTTGTGATGGGTTTAATTTTTTGGAACTACATCTCCCAATATTCCATGTAATTTTTCTACATAAGATCAGGGAGTCAGACACTGCGTCTTTCCTTCCTCTTCCGGCACTCTCTCTCTTGCTCTTGCTNCTCCCTCTCCCTTGGGCTTATGCAGGGGGTTGGGGGAGGAGAAAAGATTGTACTCTACTGTGAAGTTTTGAGTGGCCAGGCAGGGTTTTTTTTTTGACTCAAATCTTTACATCGCTTTAGTACCAACCTATACAACATGGCTTATATTCAGGTGGCTAAATTCTTTTATCTCCGAAATACAATGTTCGCATCTAAACAGTGTGTTGGGAATAGTGTCTGTAGTGTCTGGCTTGTTCTGCCCTTGAGTCCTGCTTTGCCTTTTTATTATTCCCTTCAAGAACCATGTTAACTATTTAGCAAAATTGGTGACCATGTGCCAGTGCCTATGCTCAGACCTCAGCACTGCTTAGTTTATCTATCTATATATATATTGCTTCTTTATTTATTCTACGTGATTATAGAAATATGTGAGTCTAGTTATTCTTAAAAAACATCTATATACAACTCTGAAATCAAAGCAGTATTCCCATAACTATTACCAAAACCAAATAATTTTGTTACTAATAGTGTGAGCCAACCATTTGCAAAGCAACTACCAGCTTAGCAAGCATTGAGAGATGGATTTGAATGTGCATTCATGGAAATGCAGTTCTTAATTTCTGGAATTAAATACATCATGTCTAGAGCCTGTATATGTGTGAAAGACATTAATTTGATTGTTTACTGTTTAGTTCTCATCATAACATATTAGAAAAAATTGAAAAGCTTGTGTTTTGTGTATTGCAGGCCCATGATTTTCAAGCATTTAGAAACTTCTGCTTCATAAAAGGCTTTTAAAACTTTATAAGGCAGGTTTTAGTTAGCAGTAATGTCTGAATGCTTTCATGTTTCCATTGCATCTGTTCTGTTGAACCCTCTGTTAGGTCACACTCTGCATCTCTGATCTCAGAGGGAATTTAAAGCCCCTTAGAAATCAAGAAAATTTAGCTTGAATGAGGCCTTTAAAGTTGTTCCATTTCTTCTGTTTACATTGAAACCTAGCAAAAGAATCTCATGGTTTTGGAGGTTTTTTTTCCGGTCATGGATACAAAAGAGAAGTAGGAGCCCAGTTTTAATATTTTACAAGAGTGATTTAGCAAAGAACAACAGGAAACTCGATTCTTTCTAGCAAACTCAATAAATCACTCTTGTTCTACTAAGTTTCGAAGTCTGCTGAGCTGAGTTGTAAATTTGCTGAGGCCTGCTTCTTGCCTTCAGAAGTTTTTGTAAATGCTAAAACAAACGTGAGATGAAATAAACCTCTCTATGATGTAGTAAGAGCCTAATCTGAACTCCATTGAAGCTGCCTGGAAAGTCCTCTCTGCCTTTACACAACTGAAAGAGGTCACAAATGATATATATTGCTTGTACAGCCATGCTGGGGGATTCTTAGAGGAGAAACCAAGCATATGCCCCTGGACTTGGGGATGGTAGCATTCATTTTCTGTCTGTTATGGACTAGGGTTGGTGACAGCTAGGAAATTGAGGACAGGTAGGATCTGAGACCTTGCTCAGCTGGAGACATCAGCAACTGCAGGGTCAGCAGTGACACAGCAGGGAAAAGAAAGCCCAGGAGATGACAGGCGAGGGAATCAATGTGAGTGATAGAGCGAGGTTCAACTTTATTGTCTAACATCCCGCCTTTATAAAGGCAACAAACACCACAGGTCATCGTGTAATTGGTCGAACAGTCAAACACACTTACACTACATTGGCTAGCTCAAACATCATGCTCTCTTAGTTCCTCCTACTTGAGGCTAGTACACGCCGGCTCCAGTCTGGCTGGCTCCCTTGCCTTTGCTTGATACAATGTTCCAAGGTCGCTGTGTCTTTCACGGTGCCTGCTCTCAGCCAGGGGCCTCATATCAGGCTTGTCCTGCATAGTTCTTGCATAGAACCATGGCCATTTTCTCACAACCATTCCCCAACAAGGAGATTGATTTTGGTTTTCACCAACCTTGTTGTCTTGTGTATTTTTTTTCTCATTTTATTTTCCTTTCCACTTTCCATGTTGCTCCCTTAGCTTCATTGACTCTGTGAGTCTTCCATTGCAGATGATTTATGTTATAGGAAGAAAGACAGTGGGGGCACAAATCTTCGTGTCTGAGTGGGCATCACTCAGGATGGTATCAGCATTATGCTGGTGTGGTCTTAATTGTATCTGTAGTTTCAAATAATAGAAATATATTTTGCAACTGGGTCAGTATTCAAGTTTCTAAGATGTTTTTTTCCAAATGTTTTGTAAGCTATCAGTTGGGGATATGCTTAAGCTTTTACACAAAACACTCAGCACTGTAGATTTGTGCAAAATGTAAAACAGATGCCTGGCAGGCATAGAGTACATACTGCCACAGTACACTGGTGATGGCTTTCAAACCATTGCTGTCTACTTCATTGCACATAAATATATATCTCCTAACCCCTTTGCTTGAGTTTGACAGGAACTTTCATACTCCACATGCTCCCCCTTGCTCCTTCTGCCAGCTTTTATTGCTGAGCAAAGTGCCACATGGCGTGGAATATGCCTTCGGTCAGTTGCTGTCCCAGCAGGGTCTTCTCCCTACTTCTTGTGTACCCCTAGCCTCCTCAGTAGTGGGACAGGATGAGAAGCAGAGAATACCTTGACACTGTGTAAGCTCTGCTCAGCAACAGCTAAAACATTGCTCTGGTCTCAAATCCAAAATGGAACCCCATATGAGCTGCTATGAAGAAAATTAACTCCATCCCCGTCAAAAACAGTATATGAGGTTATGTTGTTATAATTAATCATGCGACTCAAATCCATTGAGAAGGGAGTTCAGTAGCATCCTTCCTAAACGGAGTATTTACAATAAGCATCACACACCAGTGACTCCTCTGATCGCCTTGATAAAGATCAGTGTTGATTCATATATCTGTGCAGATGCTCAGTTTGGGACCAGTTTGCTAACTGAGGGAAGTAGGTTCTAGTGATGTTCTCTGTGTGCAGGCCTTTTACATGATTTTTTAAAAACATTGTTTATGAAAATGTGTTTCAGAAGTTGGTTGTATTTGTTGCCACCCAGGACATAGTCACCATTCTCTTTTTCAGCCACTATGTTCCTTGAGAATGTGCAGCTGAGAACAATGTGATTTAATTTTGCTGGTTGGAGATTTAAACATCAAAGAAAATTGCTGCTTATGTAGTTTTAGAACAGCTTCAACCAATAGCAATATATTCATTTTGAGGAGGTGGTTCTTCTTATAAATGTTCTTATCTAAAATAGTTTTTAAAAGTATTCCAGAAACAAATCAGGGGAAAAAAGAAATTCTAATTTGGGAAGAGTGAAACTTTTAGTGACAGTATTCTTATAGAAACTGTAACATAATAAGAGATTGCAGGATGAGATGAAGTGGAACTTCAGAAGTGGATAAGCAAGGAGATACGTGATAGCCATTATGAAAGTTTTGTAAAAGGGAAGACTTCATACTTCATTCCTGTTGGAGGTAGAAACGGCACATAAAGCTTTAAATAGGCTGAGACATTGCTGGTGTGTACTCTATCCACTCTAGTCCACAAATCAAATTGTAAATGAGGAGGACATCAAGTCTTGCTATGGATACTAACACCTGTAAATCAGGATGTGTAAGATTGCTGTTTGTGAACGTATCATTCAGTGCTAAAAAGCTGTATCTGCACCTTGTTTGCATGAGCATCTTAAAAGACAGCTGGCGTCTCCTACTAAGTTTCATTACAACTGTGGTTATAAAAATAAGTTATAAAAATCCATTCGCTACTTGGTTTTAAGATTTATTTATGATATCTTGTGGGGATAGTTGTACAGTCCATATTGGATCCTTTTTCCCCTCTGAAAGAAAACAAAAAAGTTAAGGAGTATTCGCAATTTCTTTTTGGGTCTATAGATTGCTTATCCTACAAGGCTCCAATCAGTGACAGTCCCATGATTTGGCATTCGGTGCTGAAATTTTTTTTAGTCTGTTTCTTCCAGACACTGCCAATGTTGTACCGGGTTGATTGTTGACAGTATGACAGTACTGATGGGAGTAAAGTAATCAAGGTCACTCTGGAAAAAATTGCAATGATGTTGAGAATGTGAAAGCACCTACTGGGTTTCCCAGCATGGCTTGCAGAGTTTGTATTGCCACGGGCTTGAGGATCTGAAAGATCATTGCTTATCTTTTGTTTCTTTGTGGCATTTGTGCCTGTTTTGTTTGCTGGTGCAGCATGTTGCCAGCATTGCACCTCTCAAGAATTCAGAGCTTGTTTAGCAGAGGATTCATACTTCTGCAGCCTCCTTCTAGCATGGTGAAATTTTGAAAGCCCAATGTCACAATGTAAGAATTTCTCTGTATTCTATTACTTGGAGAGGAAGTAGGACAAATAGTGAGGGTTTATCTGAATAATTTATTTGTTAATTTCTGTTCTTTAATTATTTCACATTCCCATATGGCAAACTTATTGGGTATTCTAGTGCATTTCAAAGTAATGGGTTTTTACCTTAAATAGTGATTTGGAAAATTTTTAAAAATTACAAAAAGGGGAGTACATGAGCGGAGGAATGGTCACAAACTGGGTTTTCCAGTCCGGGATAAACATCAGAAAAACTCAGGCCTGGAAGGTTTATGTTGGCAATCAATTCTGCTCAACCAAATATTCATAAATATGATTTATTTAAATTATGTGCTGTTCAATAAAAATCTGAATCGTTATTTATACCTCTTGATTTGCCAAAACATTTTTCTAAGCGGATGATGAAATATGATAAGAACTACTTTCACCATCTGTTAAAGGAGAAAACTACATTTTTTGGAAGAAAGATGCGTATTTTCTTTTAAAAAAATATTGTGAAAGACTGCTTGTGGCATGGTCAAGGGGCAAAAGGGATGTAAAACATATTTTAACCTTCTTTATAGGCAAGTAGCTAAAATAGTTGTTTTAATAATGTAACTGAGTTATAGAGAAGTAACAATGAATTTCGGTAATCTTCCATTACATTTCCTTAGGCAAGTGTTGCAGTTAGAAGAAAATCTTCCTGGCCTTTCATTTCTTTACCATAGCTAGGCTAGTCTGTGCATGAAAAGGGTATGTCATTTCAGAATGTTGAGGGGGAATAATGCAAGCAGTTTTGTGTTAAGCAAATTACAAACAAGCAGGAACATGAAATTTTGGCATATAATTGCAGGTAGAACTCCAAGAAACTTGTCAAGTCCTATTCACAGTGGTCCCTGTAGATACTCTTGGCTTTTCTTTGGCTTCAGTTCACTTTACTATGATGACAGTTAAGAGTTATGTGTTATTTTAGCTCTCAAATGCCATAAGGGGATTAGACTGACATTGTGCTAAATTCTGTGAGGATATATAGAAACATGTTTTTCCTCCCTGAAGATCTTATGCTTTTGTCTTTGGGGTCAGAGAGAGAAAAGGCAAGAAGAAAAAAAAGTAGTATATACATAGAAATATTAATTTATCGTAGAACTTTAGGATTTTATTTGTGTTTTATTGCATTATGTGTGAACAGTTATTATAATTTGATTGTTTTGCTCTGGAGTGGTTTCCTTCCTAAACCTTTCTGGGTACTTCCTCTCCCTTTCTCTTTGCAGAAACTGAATCCTAACTTTTAATTCACCCTTCTTTCCTAAGGAAACGTGATCACATTTCGTTTCTGTGAGGGAAAGGAAGAGAGAAAAAAAAATCATTCAAGTTTTGTGAAAACATGTATCATGGAGGAGAGTCTGCAGTATCCTTTGTTAGATGATCCAGATCCACATTTATACAAAAAACCTCCAGAAGCAGCTCATCTGTACATAGAACTGCCTGTGCCTGTTGATAAACTTCCACTGTTTGCTGGCACTTAGTTTCAGCATGTACCGTGTATTTGTAGTTCTAATGATCAATCGTATGATTATCTGGCTTCCTGGAGCTGCAGTTACCCACTCTGCACAAAGAACTGTTATGTAGACATGCAATAGCATGGTTGGGTTCTCAGGTTTTTTAAATCATTCTTTGTGCTTTTTACAATTCAGAACACTGTTTTCCTCAGCAAATATTGTCCTTCAGCAAGAGATAAATCACAAACAAATGATGAAGAATTTTACTTGATAAATATTACATACTGAATATCACCACGAGTGATAAAATAACCAGCAGGTCATACACAGTCCAAGTAATTGCAACAAGCATATTGTCAGGAAAATTAGTGATATTACAGCTTTCTGTGTCACCTTTGATTGTGCAGTCTGTTGTGTCTGCAAACAATATGAATTTGTTTGTCCCGAGAGATAAGAATCTGAGAAGTACCCTTTTGTGGATGATCTGGGAAGTAATACCTTCTGGGAAGACACCTTTATCACTACTATTTTGTTTATGTTTGACTACTTAGAATGCAAACAGTATGGAAAGTTAACAAGACCTTTTATATGATAATTATAGATGAGATACATAATGTCTGGTTTGGCTCAGCTTGGAGAAATTATAATCAGTTTCCCAGTGAAGATTGTAGAATCACAGAACTGCTTGGTTGGAAAAGACCTTTGAGATCATAGGCTCCAACTGTACCTGTCCACTACTAAAGCATATCCCTAGAGCACCTCATCTACCCATCTTTTAAATACCTCCAGGGATGGTGACTCAACCAACTCCCTGGGTAGCTTGTTCCAGTGCCCAATAAACCTTTTGGTGAAGAATTTTTTCCTGATGTCCAGTCTGAACCTCCCCTGGCACAACCTGAGATCTCTCATACTATTCCCAGTCACTTGGGAACAGAGACAAACACTTTAGAATGAAGAATAAAATTAAAACAGTGAATCTCTTGTAATAGGGCAAGATCCTCAGGAGATACAAACCGTAACACCTCAATGTTCGTAAAGTAAGCTGTGACAGTTTACATCAGTTTAGGATTTGACCTTCTCCCCAGAAAATTTTTTCTCTGAAGATCATACTTGCTATATTTGTCTTACTTTGTGCTTGGCAGAGAATTAATTAAAACATAATTGCTTTGGTGAACTCAGGATAAAACTTCTCTGTTCAAGAACTCTATTCATTTACTGATTAACTTGCTTCATGGCTGAGTTAGTTCTGCAGGGTCATGCTGTACTAATGACCAGAGCACAGGAACATTGTCAAACCAATGAGGACAAGGTTAGCTTGGAAGTGTTCCAGATACCATTCAATTAATCACTGAAATTTCAGGAGCTTTGGGGACAGAGATGAAAAGTAAGTTGAAGAGGAAGTACATAAAGAATTAGATGCATATTCCAGAAGAAGGGTGGGAGGGAGATCTTACTGGTTGAGACTTAAAGGAAGATGAATAGGACAAAAATGTGAAGGAAAAAAAATGGCAAAAAATGCATCAAAACATTACTGATGATTTTTTTTTTCAAATTGTGATTATTTCTTCTTTTCGGTAATGAATTTTGGTTTTTCTCGTTTGACGCTGCCTGATAGTGTGATCTCAATGTCAATGTGACTACTTGCATATGTACAGACCGTGCATACATAAAGGCTGGTAAGATCCAGTTCCATTCACTTTTAAAATGTTTCCACTTTCTTTTTCACAGTCCAGATTTTCTGCTACAGCACAGTTCTGTATGTGACCTAAAAAATTTGCTGTGTTTAAGACTCAAAACTTGATAATTCTTCTTAAGGTCAATGAGAATTGCAAATGCTTAATATCTCTCAGAGAGGTTTCAGAGACAGGCATGGCGTCTGGACACGTGGTTCCAAATCCCATTAGCACTACTGAGATAATGGCATGTGCACTGGAAGGAAAATAGGCTACTCAGAGATTAGAGGAGACCATGTTTTTCTCATAATCAGCAGTTCAGTTACAGACTTCTTTTAAATAAAAGTTTCAGCAGGTGCAGAACCATGCCAGCTTTGTACAGGTTAAGGCATTCAGGAAATTAGCCAGAATCTTCCTAATTCAGTCTTAGATTTCCAGCTGATCTTTTTTAGGCTGTTGAACCCTGTTTTATCAAGTTACTAGAACTTGAATTGTAGATGCTGAGCACATCACAAAATGTAGTTCTTTCAACAACTCTGGCTGCATATTTTTCTGGAAAAAAAATATTTAACTTTACCTAAATGAATCAAGTCAGATGAAATTAAATTATATTGAAAACAAAACTCTACTTTTGGTGTTCTTATCAGTTAGTAGATCAAGTAAAACTGTACCCATGGAGAAGCAGTCACTTTTGTCAATACGATCTAGGTGTATGTTTATTCTCTTCTCTAGGTAGGTAACTAGAGTAGATCAGAACACCATGCCCAAGCACCTTATAACTCCCTGTAAAAAGACTCTGGAGTGACTTGTTTTCTGCACTAGTGATGTCTAGAAATGAATACCATGCATGAAGTTTTGAGTACAATTTTCTTATTTAGAAGCATTCTCTATTGAAAGTTTAAGACTTTGGACTTTGTATGTGTTAACATATTCCTTGTTTTGCAGTTAAATGACATCAAAAGGCCAATACATTTCCTAACTGTCCAGAAGTGTGGGAAGAGACATGCTAAACTCTGATGTAGCAGGTATTGGTTTTGAAAAGGGTCACACAACTCAGTCATACATCAGGAAAAGGTGAATGCTACCAGTAAAAATATGGATACCTTTACAAGTTAATTATGTCAATAAAATGTGCTGGAAGTTTCGGAGTCACATATAAAGCATAGATGTTGTCTTGCTCTTTTTATTTTTTAACTATGTATCAATCCAAGTACACAAAAAAATAAGCTAAGAATACACACTTATGATTACTTATGTAAGTAAATGTCAGTAATATGAAGAAGTTTACTATGAATATTGAAATTTATATTACCAGAGAGATGTAAATGCAGAAAAAATATAGGTCTTTCTTGTTTCTTCCTTTAAATTTGGATTTTCTGTAGCTTTAGGTCTCAAAGATGATGGAAATAATAAAAATACAGTTTTCCATTTGGAAACAGTTTTCCATTTGGAAAACAGAAAGGGAGCCAGATCTCTGGATTAAGTTACCCAGACTGGCCTTCCAGGTGGGACAGTGTGAAGCAATGGGTGGTCAACTCTCCTCAGTCCAGGCTTTTGCATCAGAACCTATCACGATGACACTCAAGCACTGACATTCCCCACTACTCCTTCCCTGATTCCACTTAGCAATCTGTACTCCCTTCTCTTTAATTTGCGGGGCAGAGGCAGTATACTCCATCTCACTGACGTTCTCACCTTGTATCACCTCTAAGTCATTTTGGCAGCAGGCAAAAAGAAGTTCAGCAGAGGAAGTAGCAGCAGCTGTAGAATAGCTACAAGGTGCAGATGTCTCATAACTCAGAGAACTCCAGCTACATTGATATCTGATGACAGGGTCCAATTTCTTGAGTATACCAGTTTAGCTTTTCAGAATGCAGGCATAGAGCCCTATATGACAAAGTAGTTTGGAAGTCAGCATCTTCATGTAGCTACATAGCATTTTGGCTTTAGTAATCTCATAAACTGCATTTTGTCATTACTGTTCTACTGACTCTATTTTTTCATCTAAAGTGCCTCAAATGCCAGTGCTTCTGGTGTTTTGGTGAGACATTTGGAAAAGGTTGCTGGTATTAGAATCCAGTTGACAAATTGATACAGAACCTCTCCCATTGCTTAGGTCACGGAAATAGCAGGAATCCCAGGTTATAATCCCTCTTTTGACTTCCAGCCAGCACCAGTTTAAGGTTTTAGTGTTAATTTTCAAAGCAGTCTAAGATTCATGCTTCCAAATAAATGAAGGTGGAAATTTTTATATTTTGATCTATTAAATCAGTGATATGCCATGAAAACAACTCAGAGCATGAGACAATCATCTGAGAGCTGGAAGTAAAGCACTGGCAGGTAGAATAATAGAATTATAGAATCATAGAATGTTTTAGGTTGGAAGGGACCTTAAAGATCATGTAGTTCCAACCCTGCTGACATGGGCAGGGACACCTCCCACTAGATGAGGCTGTCCAAGGCCCCATCCAACCTGGCCTTGAACACTTCCAGGGAAGGGACATCCACTACTTCCCTGGACAACTTATTGATCTACACTCTCATAGAGAAGAATTTCTTCCTAATGTTTAATCTAAATCTTCACCCTTCCAATTTAAAACCATTTTTTCCTCGTCCTATCACTCCATGCCCTTGTAAAAAGTCCCTCCCCAGCTCTTCTATAGCCCCTTCAGGTACTGAAAAGTTTCTATGAGGTCGTCTCAGAGACTTCTCTTCTCCAAGCTGAACAACTCCAACTCTCTCAGCTTGTCCTTGTATGGGAGGTGTTTCATTAATTCTCAGATCATCCTCGTAGCCCTCCTCTGGACCTGTTCCAAACAGTTCCATATCCTTCATACACTGAGGATTCCAGAACTGGACAGAATACTCCAGGTGAGGTCTCACAAGAGAGGAATAGAAGGGCAGAATCACTTCCCCTGCCCTGCTGGCCTCACTTCTTTTGATGCAGCCCAGGACATGGTTGGCCTTCTGGGATGTGAATGCACACTACTGGCTCATATTGAGCTTCTCATCAGTCAGCACCCCCAAGTCCTTCTCTGCAAGGCTTCTCTCATTCATGTCGTCCCCCATTCCGTACTGAAACTGCAGATTGCCCTGCTGAGTGTAGGACCTTGCACTTGGCCTTGCTGGACCTCATGAGATTCACATAGGCCCACTTCAGCTTGTGCAGGTCCCTCTGGATGTAACAACTGCACCACTCAGCTTGGTGTCATCTGTAAAGGTCCAAATAAACTTTCAAGAGGTCAGTTGAATGTCATCCTTTCTGAGAAAAGCTGCATTCTGACAGTTCCTTTTCAGCAAATGAAAGGTATTCAGAGTCTTCAAACTCTGGCAGTTTTCCCCCTGAAAAGACAAAACAAACCTAAAAGTTAAATGGCCTTTTTAGTTGGCATGGCTTTTCAAAAATTGTTCCTAAACCTGCCTCTTGTCCAAAAAGACATACAGACACTTGTGAAGACTGTGTGACTTTGTTATTGTCATTGAATTTGATTTAGAAAATGTTCAAAGAAGAGATGCCTTAATTTTCAGAATTTCAGATGAATAAACTAAAGGTAATGAATGACTTGTAGCTAATTAGCAGATTGAAAGCATGCATTTTTTTTCAGCAGCATATTGAAAATTGCTTATAACTACCGTTTAAAAATAGTTAAAATAAACCTTTGTCAGTTCTTCATGCACAGATTTTACCTCTGCGTGTCACAAGATGGCACTGTAAGAATATACATTGTATTTGCTCACTGAATGCTTTCATTGCTACAAAATACTACCATATACTACGTATGTTGATATATATGCAGTATATTTATATGTAGGTTTATGTAACGATCTGCGTATCCTTCAGATCCCAACAAACAGTCTCGTTATGAGGCAGTTATGTAGGTGGTCTAGTGTTGTGGCTGGTCACAGGCTGTAGACCCCACCTCCTACTGTGCTGTTAACACTGGGGGAGGGCAGGCATGCAGGGCTCCCCTCCATCTGCACAACACACCCTACAGGAGTACGGAGCTTTGCAGACCATCCCATAGGACTGACTGATACTATAATGAGTATATGTAGAACCCATGCGAAACTCAAAGACCACAACTTTGTAATAGGGAACCAGCCTGGCACGTCATCCCTCATTTCTTGAGCCCAGACCTTTGGAAGCTCTCTGGAGGAAACAGTCTATTAGCTACAGAGAATTGTCTTCATATCATAGTAGGGATGGCCATGACACGAGCTGCCTCAGTATCCCAGGCCTGCAGATTAATTCTGAAAAAGGCAGGTGGAGCACACAGCAGCAAGTGAAAGTGCTATGTGGAAGTCCCATCTGCCACATGCTGATGTGTCTGTGCAGTCTCTGCTGCATAGTGGCTGTTTTGAGAACCTCCTGCTACCTCAGACACTCTGTTAGAGACATAAAAGCAATCATAAGTGCCTTCACATGCTATTGCTCATCTATGTTGTGGTGTTCCCAGCACAGTGTGTGTTGTCGGGACTGTTCTAACCTCTTTGATCTCTGCTCCCCTTGTCCACATCTCTATCTCCTGTGCCAAATGGATTCATGTTAGTATGTCACATGAACAGGGGAGTTCCTAGTGGCAGTGAACTGTATTATGAGGAGGCAATAATGAAATGCTGAAAGATGGACCCTCTGCCTGTTCTGAAAGTTTTGAAGGTCAGGTAGGTTGAAGGCTTCCAAGTCCACTGACCCTGAAGTGCCAGTCTTGCTGTGTGGTCTACTTTGGTTGCCATGGAGTGGTATGGCACAACGTATATTTGTATTTCAAAATAAACCAGGTCCTAGTTTAGCATCCCTGGCCTTCATAAAGGCCACTTTTTGGTGTCTAGAATTCTGCGTGGTGTTTAAATGGTTTGGTGTTGCAGCCACTTTCAGCAGTGCTAAGCTGCTGTGCCATCCTCTGACAGGTCTCTCGGCACACAGCCTCCAGAGGGGATTTATTCACAGGCACCTATGGTGGAATCAACCTTGGAGGATTACTCTGTCTATTCTGTTTGTAATGTTGATAGTGGATTTCTGTGGCTGAAAGTGTCTGGAATGACTGCACATCAGAAGCAGTAGGACCTTTGTGACTGTGTCAGAGGCATGTGGTGGCCATGTAGGAATATGTTCTCTCTGAACCAGAGAGCAGACTGTTTTGTCACCAGTATATGGGTGTCCTCTTGGGGAAGGCTCAATATCCAAATGCCTAAGTGGAATTTGCTGATGAACTTGGAAATAAGTTATATAGTGCTGTTGCCACTGAACCAGGGTCCAGAGAAAGAAGAGTGGAGAGTCAAACCATTAGTGTAGATTCACCATAACCATGAATGTACTCATGTGAGCAATTTTTTCTTTCAGACAGCAAGGACATTCCTTTTGTTTAATTTCCCACCCTTCCCTTGATAGATCAGACCATTAATAATCCAGAATTTTGTCTTCCACAGATTAGTAAGACACTTCCACCATATCTGTTCCACAAGCTAAGTATTTTTTTTATTTTGTTTTTAAAGTGAGCTTGTGCAATTGTAGAAAGAACTAATGTTTTGTGCTGTCTCTTGCATGTGCAGACTTTTGTTGTTGGCCCACACACAGGGGAATAAAGGTCTGTTTACTTCTATACCCTCACTACTACTAGTCTGTAAATCCCAGCTTACAGAGTGACATTTCTGAGCCCTGGACCGCTGTGATGTGTCTGCTGGTTTGGGCTTTATTTAGCAGGAGCTTCATCTGTGCTTATGCTCGACCTGTGCAGGAGCTCCTGGCACTGAGAATTGGACAAGGACCAGCCCAAACAAGAATTTGGTCTTAGGCACTGCGTTTGGAGACAAAAGCAGTTTGCTAGCACAGATGCAGACTGCTCTGTGCCTCTTGGTGTATGTGCTCAGGCATCCTCAGTTTAACTGGAATGGGCTTAGCTTTAGTGACCATTGTTTCTAGACTCTCACTCTGTTTGAATACCTTTGTATGGCTTTCAAGCAATATCCATTGTATGAAACCTATGGATGTAAATTAATAATCTTATTTCTCATGTTTTGATATAGTAGGTGAACATGTACTTTGCACAACCTAATGTTTCTTGAGCACTACCAACAGACTTTAGAAAATACAGCAGTGTTGAATTTCAAGAGAGGATTACAGAAAATTCCAGGTTGGAAGGGACCTCTGGAGAACATCTGTTTGAATCTCCAGGTAAGCACTGTCTAGCCAAGGAGTATTTCCTGCTAAGTAGATTCCACCACATTCTGAACTGCCTATTTTGGTGTTGAATTCTCCTCAGGATTTTTTTTTTTAATCTTTTTTTAAAAATCCACATGAAAATTTCCCTGAAACAACTTGTGCCTGTGTCTGTTGTCCAGCAACTGTGCATCCTAGAGAAGAGAGTACCTTCAGCTTTGCTGTAACTTCCTCTAAAGTGTTGGATAACAGTGGCAAGGTAGAAGCTTGATTTCTGATAGAGGTGGATGCCCACCACCTCACAGAGGTTTCTCTATGGTTGTGGGCACCCTCTGTTAGCTCTCTGTAGTGATCATATGAAACATTCTGTGCTTTCCCTCTCATTGGAGCTGGAGCAGTTAGGAGAAAGCACGTATAATCTTGTCCTAATATGGGAGCTCCTCCAACAGAGGCAGGAGTGATACCACCAGATTTTCCAAGGAAAAGAACTTCATGGTAGCCATTTATCAAAATGGCCATCTATCACATTCAGATCTTTGACTCAAGTGCAAAAACTGTAAAAGTGCAAAAAACATGGAAAACTAAGGTTGTATCAGGTCTTCAAGGATTAAAAGAGAAGAGAAAAAAACCCCAAACACCAAAAACCTCCTCACATAATCTTCCTCTTACAGGCTGAAACTACCTAAATTTGCAGCCAATGTGAAAATATTTTCCATGGAGAAAAAGGATAAAAGTCAGGATGAAGGAATATGAAACACCCAAACTATTTCTTGAGTGCTCTAGTGTTTAGAATTTTTAGAGCCTCAAGGCAAAATATCCAACTAAGTATAAACTTCTAGCAACCATTGCTATGATACAGGCAAATTATTTCTCAAGTAATGCCTGCAGATATCCACATTACATGTCAACAGACATTATTATAACGGAGAAGCCAAATCAACTCTTAAGAACACAACATGTGTTGTATCTAGTGGTCCTGAGTGTCAGGCTGCTTGTATGAAGGTACTACTTTCTGATTTGTTTCATAAAATAAAAATACAGTTGACTTTTTATTCAACAGCTCTTTGCA
Organism: Piaya cayana; assembly: GCA_013389865.1. Taxonomy (NCBI): domain Eukaryota; kingdom Metazoa; phylum Chordata; class Aves; order Cuculiformes; family Coccyzidae; genus Piaya; species Piaya cayana. The sequence continues at coordinate 702,761 of WAAB01021661.1, read as the reverse complement.
ACATGAATCTTGGCTATAGACAGCATTTGGTGAAAGCTTTAGAAGAAGCACGCTGCAAGTACTCATTGCCACTGAATTTTATGTACAAATCTGATAAGGTATTTCCATTGTTAGCCATCAGGACACAGCCACTGTCTCACTGATGAAGTCTGCACACAGCAGACTGTCACATTTACCAACATGTAATTTTTCTAGGACTCCGATATGCTGAAGAGGTTAAATCAAGGTGTACATTCTGGAGAAGAAAAGGGTAAAAACAGTACTCAGTTTTTCACACAGAGCTCAGAAAATTGTGTTTTTCTTGCTCTAAACTGAGTCTTCCTCTACTGAAGAACCTCTGTAGCTGAGTTTGGAAAACTAGAGTAATAATGTCACATAGTTCACAAGAAGTAAAATCTAAGGCTCAATTTTTATTTGTTTTTAAACTTACTACATATTCACAGAATGTTCATAAATGCAGTGAGTTACAATTTTGTAGAGTTTCACTGGTGAAAACAGTATCTTTGCATGAACCAAGTGCTTACAAGTGGATATCAGAATTCTTTGAAGACTACATTTAAGCTGTAGCCACATTAACATGAGCAGAGCCTAGATTAGTGCAAGTGCTAATCAGCAGCTGGTTAAATACTTTCTCCTTTTGCAGATAGCTCCTGCAGTTATTCTGGCCTTATTAAAAACAATGACAAAACTCCCTTTAGCATCAGCGGGGCCAGGATGCTACCCAAAGAATCTTTTTCAAACTAGTGAAACATTTTGATGCTCAGGAAACTTAAAATATGACTAGTTATGTGGGGCAGCTTTTTGTAAACTCAGGGAGGTTTTATAGCAAGAAAAATGTCTGCAAGATTCATGTAACTGAAATGTGCAGCAGGAGTTCTCAGCATGCAGCAGTGACATTCATCATAGTCAGATACTCTCTTTGAATTCATATGGTCCCAACATATTAGCAAGAGCTTTAATCTCAAAAGACAAATCTGACCCACAATTGAATTCATGGGGAGCTGCATTCCTTGTGCATGAATACACGAAACCCTTGTAGGCTGAATTGCTAAGGTCTCTGCAGTGGCATGCGTGTGTCCTCCTTCTGCTGACATTGTGCCAAATCCCAAATTTTGTGTTTTGTTCATTCAGAATAAATTCATGGTTTGTTCCAGTGTGTGTGGGCTTGTCTACTAAGTAGTACCAGATATTTTTAGAGAGGAAAAGTGGCAAGAAGAGATAATAACTATTGTAAAGATCACCATCAATGTTAATTTAATGGAAGAATAAATTTGTAGTTTTGAGAAACAGGCCTTGTTCTGCCTTGACATCTGGCATGAGAAATCGTCTCTGTTCTCTGAAGTGTTCTGCTGTTATTTGCTTCTTTGTAAACTTGAGGTCGGTTGGTAGAGACAATGATGTTCAAGAGTTTATACATCCCATTCTCAAAAGAAACACTTAGCTAATCTTTCATTTAATGTGCAGGCAGAAAGTAGACAAGTTTTCACCTGTGAAATTCCTTTACATAAAACAAACAACGGCAACTTTGCTAGTACTCAATTTCATAAATATTCTGGTAAAAAATATTAGAAATATTCTTTTTCTGGAACTTTATTATTCTGAGGGTAGCAAGCTTGTGCCTTAGAAGGAGCTGACAGTTTGCAAACTCAGGTGATCATGACTGCCACTTTTTTCAGGAGCCAAAATACTTTCTTGTAATAATAAATCACATCAACTCATAAGATTTTATTTGTGTTTCAGGCAGTTATTTCTTGTGTGGTTTATTCTAGCTGTTTCAGAAGTCTGAATAGAGTCCTGTGTGACAAAGAGTTGATGTAGGTTAAACCGCATCTTTAGTAGTGTAAGCTCATTAGCTCATATATTCAAGCTTTGATTTTGTTGGAAGAAGCTGGATTCCTTTTTTTTTCTCCTCTGTGGTTCCTTCATGACTCTGGTTTGGGCCAATGCGAAAAGCATGATTTTTTTGGCATTTCTGCCCCAATTGCCTTTATTATCATGAAATTTCATGAGAAAAAAAAAGTAGTTCTAATAATTTTGGACTTTTCCTATCTGTACTGCTTCTTCAGAAAATAATTTGGTGTCTTTTTCAAACTATCTTGCTGGCAGAATAAGACATGCTGGTGCAGTGTCTCCTCTCCTGCTTTGCTATCTGCTGTGCATCAGTTACTTTAGTAAAAGCTTCATATATGTGCTGTCTCAAGACACTTTTCCTTCTGCTGTCTATATAACTGGGAAATTTGGTTTGTAGGGTTTTTTTTTGTTTACATCTTTGAAATAAGAAGAAAAAGGGTCTAAAAGCAAAATTATGGTATTCATTACCCCTATATGTATAAACATATCCACTAGCGATGGCACTGAAGAGTGTTTCTCAGAGTGTTTTTCTGCTTGGATCTGGATTTATAGGGATGAGGGTGCAGGTTGGTTCTTGACTGTTTAATATGGTTTAGTGTTTGACAGGAAAGGTTGGACTCGATGATCCAGTGGGTCTCTTCCAACCTGGTTATTCTATGATTCTATGATTCAGGATATTGCACATTGCCACATGATTCAGAGAGGCTGCAGGAGCTCTGATTTGCCCTCCCATGCTACTCTAGAGTCTATTAGACTCTAGACAATCTATTATGTATTTTTATCAATTATTATGCCTCTATCTATGTTTACATATATTCTGAGGAGACAGAAGTATTATGAACAAACCAGTGAGAGCAATATAGAGGAGATAATAACATACGTGTTCTGATCCTTCATTTATTCTCTCCTGGTTTGCAGTGAGTGCTATGACTTGTGTTAATGAAGACCAAAAGGGGTGCTCATGTTGCACAAGAAGGAAAGCAGTTTCTTCTGGGTGACCACTGGGTAAGTACATGTGTCTTGAATTATTGTTCTGAATTACGTGGGCATGAATTTGTGGATTTGTCCCAGGACCTGGGATCTAGTAGGACCTCTTGGGATGAAGAGATTTGTAAGTAGAACATTCACTGTTTCCCATCACATCAGCAGCCAGAGTTTGCAACCTGAGGAGCACAGCACTGTCCGGCTTCTCCAAGGTGAGAACAATAAGCTTTAAACATCCCGGTAGCAAGTGAATCATTCTGTATACATTGCAAACAACTGCTTCTCAGCTCAGCCTCACTGTATCTGAGAAAAAATTATTCTTTATTCTTCTTTAATGAATCTCTGCAAAAAAAGTCACTGGAATCCTAGATGTTTATTTTATCTTGTTAAAGATAAACAAGTAACATACACAGAAATATAAAGACTGTTCAAATGGGATGTAAGTTAAAAGCCAGCAGTACATCTGCATCACCTGAAAAACAGAGAAATTGAGATAATGGTCATAAATGTTGTGACTTGGGCTCATCTTTCACATAAATAGTACAGTTAGCAGCTGTGTTAATTTTTTTAGTTATTATTATTGCACATGTATTGTAGTTTTAAGGTGCTGAATTATTCAGTTAATAACCAGCTAGCAAATATGAATACGAGAATTATGTAATGCAGAATCTTAGTTACTTTAAATGTAAAATCCAATTTAAAAAAATCTAGTACAGCTATTTTCAGTTTCAGGACTGCTGTATTATTGTGTCCCGCCAGCAAAGTGTATGCAAATCCAAACACTGGAAAACTCAAGCAAGCATGTCACAAAGTCAGATGCTGTGACATGTGCAAAATATGTATATTTTTCTTCATCATGATAATAATTAAACACTTATCTCCAGAGTATTGCCACCAAATTTGTTCTAAGTTAGAATACCTATAGAAAGAAATATAAATTCTGTATACAGAGACAAAACCACTGGTATCTAGAAGATGAAACAAGACATTTTTTTCTTAAAAGTGCATAATAGAAGCTTCAATATCTTTTTAAAAGAAAGAGCATATAGATCATAGGAAGATGGAAAGATACTTTTGTGTTGCAGTAAGGAAAACCTAATGTTAAGTATGGTTGCCTATAAAGCTTGTGAAAGGCAAAGCTGAAGTAACAGACTACTTTTCACGAACATTTCAAGAGTTTCTGAAAACTGTGACCTGTATAGATAGAACAGAGAAAAACCCCAACCACAATGCTTCAAGACACATATCTCGACACGAGGTCTTGTGTTTTGGCCGGTAGGTATTCCTGTCTAACCTTGTTCATCCTGATTGCAAGACCTACACTTTTGTGGACTCATATTTTGGTCTTTCAGATGCAGATAGAACCAGACAAAAGGTCTAGGGGAATCTTTTCTAGTATTCAAGGTGGTTACTGACTTTAGGGTGATTTGCCATGCTGCTTTACTGCACTGAGATTCTCAGCTGGGTTATATCCATACTACTAAAAGATTTTCTTAAATCAATTGAATTATTACTGATATGGGTGTTGAGTGTGAATGGTGTGATTATTGTTTTGCTACAGCATATAACAACATTTTTTCTTCGCTTCTGCATAAATTTTATTTCCAACTTGATTGTGGGTGTCTAATAAAAGGTCAACTATATCAAAAAGCCCTGAACTAAATGGTTTTTATTTCTGCCTGCAGCTCAAACTCACCAATAGCATTTAATACCTTCTGACACGTGTGCATGTAATTCTGGTCATCTGAAGACTGCCGTCTAGTGCCTGGTACCTCACTCATTTGCAGTATGCATGCGATAAAACTTCGGTTTTAGCGATTGTGGCAATACTTCACCCCTGTGTAAATGAGTCATGTTCTCCTCTTGCTCCAATACTTAAGCAATTTTGAAAAGTAAATTATGGAGCTTAGTAAAGTTTTAATCCTGTCATTAAACCACAATTCAGGGTACTTGGCCCCTGCTAGTATGATGTGAAAGAATGTGATGTCCCTAGCTTTATTAATTCCCTGTAGTTCCTCAGCTGCCTCTCAAAAACATGGCCTTTCTAACGTGTCATCTTTTGGGGGAGTTACAGTTACTAGTACATCTATCCTTTATTTTAGTTATAAATGAATAAATTACTTCCAGGAACCCAAAATAAGTATTTTTCATTTTAATGAATTTCAGACTGTCTGGGAAGATAAAGTTTTGTTACTCTTTGAAGATAAATCAGGGTACACAGTCTTCCTAGGATATGCTGTACTGCCATGATTTGTGATAACCCTGCATTGAAGTTAAGTCTCTGGGCCAAACCCTTGCCATGTGTTGAATTCTGGAACTATTAGTTTGACAGAGAAGCCCTGGAAAGGGAAGTTTGAATGTCTAGGTGTGCAATTGTAGTGATAACTGCTGTAGAAATCCTAATGATGGCTCAAGCACTGCATAAAACCAAAGCAAAAAATGAAGTCATTGCCTTACAGCACTGAAAATGCAAAATATTTCAACAGAGGTAAAAGGCTGATTTGTAGCTAAATACTAGATGGAATTACCCTTAGGAAAAGGTAACTGTCTTATACTATAAGGTTGATCTACAGTGGTGTTGCTAGTCTGAACTACCTTACAACCATCTATTCCTAGCAGAAGAAGCAGCAACAAGGTGTTAGCTATCACTGTCTCTTCTTTTTGAGTCTAAATGCTGGTTGTCACTCTTTTGGTCAAATGTCTGCTCAACTAGGAGTAATTACCTGTGATAACATCAGCCTTTTTGTATCTTCTGCTGGCAAAAGTGTCCAGCTGAGGTGATGCTGGGATGCTAATTCAAGTACTTGTTTGAAATTTAAGCACACCTTGAAATAGAATGTACTGATAAACACTGCCATAATTAGAAAAATCACTAGTATTTACTTCTCAGCCACCTAGGGAAATACAGCTCCATATCCATTCCTACTGGCATATGTTAACTTGTCTTTTTGTTTTAAATTGTTTTCATTAGATGAAATAGAGTATGTCAGGCCTTAAAGCTTCCAGATAATAGGACATGGCAGTTTGTCATTTAGGACAGAAATAACTGCTGCTTCATGGTCAGAGTTCGTTACTGTCAGCTAGAGTAGATCCCAGCTTTGGTTACCATGTACATGTCTGATGACATGTCTGATGCTATGTCCTCTTTGTATTTGTGGAAGGCTGTATGTTATAAATACACTTAAAAGAAGCACTCTGTCCACAGTCCCTTCAGGGCTACTGCCCCGGGTGAACAGACTTGAATGCTTTGACATGAAAAATTGTACTGAGGGCTGAAATGTTCATAGTTGCCAGTTTAAACTCAAACTAAATTATTTTTTAGCCTGTGTAGTTAGTGAGATGAATAAAGTAATTGCTTTTCTAGGTACTTAATAAATTAGAGAAGAGTTAGGATAGGAAACTGTTGATGAACTTGTTCCATTTTCAGGTATGCTTCTGAATTTCACTGGGTTTCAAGGTGATTTCAGATGTGGGAGATGACCTCAGCTGATCTATGCCAAGCGTTTTCCAGACGTTTGCTTGTGAATGCCATCAGCAAAATTGAAAATACCTAATAATCGACTGGAACTGCAGAAGGTAAGCATTAATTTATTGTTATCAAGCAATAAATTAATACAATGTACAAATCTGATCTGCTTTGACATTCAGGCCGAGAACAGCAGCCCACAAATATGTCAACATTACAATGTAAGTCAAAAACCACACTTGTTGAGAACTGATGAGAAATTTTCTCATTAGTGAATTTTATTGAAAGACAACTACTAACAGCCCCATGCTCTGCATGAGCTGTCAGAAGTTCCCACAGCTCTGGGAACTTGAAAAGTAATGATAACAATAATGTAACATTAGCAAGTTTCACTTACTTTTCAGTGTTGGAATGAGGGGATTAGCAGAGTAGCTTCCCTGCAATCTGTTGACATGGAAAACTAAACTTAAGTAAGAAAAATTATGAGTGTTTCAAACCTAGTAAGCAAAGGAGCATAATGAAATTCAGGAGCAAGCCAAACACAACATTAACTCCTACAGGCAAGGACAAATCACTTATACTTGGGAACAAAAGAGGCTACCCACAATAGTTCTTGTTTGAAATCCACCAAAGGCTCTGCAGAGGTCCCCAAATTGATTTTGGACTGTGGAGTCACACATTTCAGTAATTGCAGAAATTGTTCTCTGGGTAAACAGGTGCCTCCCTCGCACCTAAAATCCTGCTGGAATTCTATTTGGGAGGTGCCTACATTTTTCCATTGAAGACCAGGCCTCTAAGTCTTACGGCATTGTAATACACAGCAAGGAGCCTGGATCCAGAGCAGTGCATGGAAATTCCTGCTGATTGCTCTCTGCAAGAAGTGCAGAGGAGAGACCTCTGCCTGCCTTTTCGTAATGACCTTGTGGGTTCTTAGAGCCAAGACCAACCACACAAGCTGAAAGAGCAGCCTTCCTCTGTGCAGCGGGGATTGCAGCAACCTGCCCAGATCACCAGATTAGGGATGAAGGCTTTGCAAGGCGACTTCCCTGTTAACACCGAGACACGGTATAACCACAAACAAAACAAATGTGCAGTAAAAGGAGAAAAATGAGTGAACTAACTCAGCTTCCTTTTGAGAGAATATTGGGCCTTACAGCCCTTCTTGCAATAGTTATTTTTGTGTTTCTTCGTCGTCCTATTTTTTATATAATATTGATTGCATGTAAAGTGCATGAGCTAAGATGCTGGCAGTGAGTTGGGCCCCAGTGTTCTCTCTCTGACAAGGTTGCTTCTGGCTTTCTATTGAGCTTTAGAGTTTCCTGAGATTACACATGGCTGAATTAACCCTTATTAATATTTCTTGGTTTGTCTGTTCCCAAAGTGAGGTGAAAAGAAGTCATGAAAATGCTTAGAAAACTTGTGGTAGAGTTTTATTTATTGCTAAAACTGGTAAAGCATTTTTTTGGTCAGCAAACTTTCACAGCAGTTACCATTACTCTTAAGCATTCCACCTAGCTGGCTGGACAAGATGATGAACAGATGTAATACCTACCAGTGTGGTGAAAGGTCTAAACAATTAGAAGCTATTTTTAATCTAAACCATTTCATATATGTATATATTGCATGGTACACATGAAATAGTTTTGCTTTTGCTTACCAATTGTGTTTTGCTGCATTTGTAAGATCATTTAGATCTTGATGAGTTTACAAAGCTTCTAGGGCTTTGATGGTAGCTTTTCAAAAGGGGATGAGCTGTAATAGTCTTCCTGAAACTTGCTGATCACCCTAGTTAAGGCATCCCCTTCTAAACAACCATTCTTGTTTTTGTCCAAAGTGATTCCTTCTTCTGTTACGCCTATCTACATCATGCAAAAGCCGAATTATTTCCTAGTTACACATTCCCAGTTAAACCAGCCTTTGCACTATCTGTGCTGTGTTCCCTCTGGTGTCTTTCAAGCATTTCCTACTTTGTAGCTGTAGGTGGCTTTTGTCAGACACCCTTTAGAGGGACCTAATTCCTTTTAGTCATTGAACATTGGCCTTTGGAAAGACATGACTCTTTCCATTGGCTGTGCAATGCAGCTACTGGCTCTTTTAAATTATCCTGACTCCAGACACTGAAATTTTAGGCACTGTAGTGTCCAAATCGGAGGCATGTAACTTTCCAAGAGTCTTCTTGTCTTTAGTATCTATAAGATGACAATTATTTCTATGTGTAATTTTAAGGGCTGTTAAAATACTAATGTTTATAATGTTAACGTTAATGTGTAAATGTTTATAAAGTGCTTGCAGATATGTAAGAATAGATATGGAGGGCTCTACTATACAGTGTGAGAACTTTGCAGCCAACTATTCAGCATTGAAATAGGCACTTAATATACTGCATAATATAGGTTGTGGAAAGCAGCCTCTGTAATGGAGAGAGCCATTAATTCAAATTGTATTTACCACCCTGAATAATAGTTGCACAATTTTTACTATTTATTTCAGACACTCAGTGAAGGAGGAAGAATCTGGAGTGTTTACTACTAGAGTGAAACACTCTGACAAGACATCTGCTTTCAGAAGCTAAGTTAGTGTACTTTTTCATCGTTTATACTTGGCTGAAGAAAGTAACTGAAGCCATTTAGTCCTGAGTAATGCACATATATCTGTGTGTTTCTGGTGTCATTTTTTGCTTTGTAACTATGCAGAAGTTTTAGTTATGTGGAAAGCTCTGAGAAAAAACAGCTGTCTTGGCACACATAATGGCTTATCTTAAAGTGGGTGAATCAAAGTAAAACTTGCAGTGTTTGACATACAGATGTACTAAGCTTGCTGTTATCCAGAGGGCAAAAAGATATTTATAGATCGACTGGTGTTAAAGAAAATATTAACTGTTTACAAACTAAGGATATGCTCTGGGAGAAAACTCACTTTTTGGTAGCTTATTTCTAAAGCATAAATTTATCCTTTGTTTAATGAAAAGACATAAATTTACTTTCCCCTCTTTTGTTATTTTCAGTAGAAAGACAAAATATGCACTTACCCAGAGTACTGGTGTTTATCTGAGTGTGAAATCCTCACACACTGACTCTTCAAATGTAATATTTATTTGCTATCCTATATTTCATTAATGGAAAGATGTATCAATTTAGTTTCCTGCTAATTATGGGGAAACCCATAGCAACTTAAATGTCATTGTACAGGAATTCTTGAGAGATGATGACTTTTGAATAATTTTGTAATAAACAAAATTTTAATAAAATTTTATTATGCTTTTTAGGCCTTTACTAGAAGAGTAAAAACTTGCAGAACATCTTTGAGTCACAATTCCTTGTTTAACTAGCTGTAAAGTAAAAATATCCTCTGAAGTAGCTGTATTGTATAGATCTTATATTTGATAAATTTTGTCAGTAGCAAAATCACAGGGAGATAGGATTAAATAAGCTAAACTGAAAGGGGCGTGTTTTAGAGCATATTCATGTAACAGTCTTTTAGCTTCTGGTGGCCTGTGAAAAAGGAACAGCTCTGGAAAAGTGGATTGACCCTTAGAATAAGAGGAAATCAGCCTGGAGGGGTTCAGCTCCTGTGCTTCCTTAGAATAGACACCTGGAGTATCACAGTCACTCAAAGTATTCCAGTAAAACATCTCTGAGAGGAAGTGACGGGTTTGTTTTGGTTTGGTTTTGGGGTTTGTTTGGTTGGTTGGTTGGTTGGTTGGGGGGGGGTGTTTGTTTTTGTTTTGTTTTGTTTTCTGGACATATATTGGACTTTTAGATAGTAAAATACCTAAAGTTATGGAGAACTGTTATGGATTTCATGAATCTTGCTGGAGAGTTCTGAAGTGAAAAGGCAACTGCCCCATTTTGTCCAAGATACCCAGGAGGCACAGGGACATTCTCATCTAACTGCTGTATTTCTGCACTTCAGTAGAAACCGCATGATGGCAGAAGAGAACACACAGTTGAACACACAACCTGACAGCTTGGCTCAAGAGAAACAGGGAGTCAATTTCTGTTATTTTTGTAAAGTACTTTCTATGTTTCCCTATTAAAATATATAAACATCTGGCAGTATTTAAATATAGACCTAGAACCTATGTACATATGTGCCACCTGTATGTGTGTGTATATAGTATGCATATATAAATATCTATTTCTGATAAACACGATGAAAACAAATGTGACTTTAGTTTTGGATTGGCCTTACATTTCCTAGGAATCAGAGAATAACAGAGATATAAAAATGCATTATTCAAATGCCCCTCTCGCTTTAATTAATAGAAGTTTGTGATTGTTTCATCTTTGCTCTTACACAGATAAAACGCTGTTATTAAGTGAGAGTAGGACTCTGAACAGGAGAAAAAAATATAATTTATAATATATAAGTTTTAGGACTTCCATGATCAGTGACACTCTCATTTTACTAACTCTGAGCATGCTGTGCTGAGTTGCTGGAAGAAGCAACAAGTTACAGTCACATTACATTAAGTAAGAGGAAAAAAGTAAACTTTGGTGCTACCAGTCTACATAGTTATACTGAATACATTGCACACACCAGTGTTTAATATCTCCCAGGCTCCCTAATTCAAAGTGATCTCAGACATGCAATGTATTTTTATACGCAGCCTTGTAAAAATAATTCTTCTTGATTGTATGTCTGGAAATTGTTGACTACATAGTGGGCACTACATCCACTAATAGTTATTACTGGTGGGAGAGAAAAAGAATTGGGAGCAAAATTAGCAAGTGAATTACGTGTGGAAAGTTAACATAAACTGTGAATTAAGAAAAGGCTAAGAACCACTTCCCCAGAAATCCTGCACTCAGCTCTGCCATCTGACTCACTATACAGCCCCAAATAAATCTAACCTTTCTGTTTCTCATTGTTATAAGGATTAATTAGTGAGTGGTTGCATGAAACTTCAGACAAAACAAAACATGCTGAGCATTATTATGATGAGTTTGAAGCTCCTTGCTTTGACATGTCTGCACAAGTAGATGGCCTTTTAGTTGCAAATGACATATAAGTGATACTTTCACAGGGATTGACTTCTGATTGCAATTGTATGTCTAAACTAAGGAAAAAATTGTGATTAAATTTTTAAATTAAATTCTAATTAAACTTGAGATGCACAGGTTGCAACAACTAGTCACCCGTTGCTTTGTGGAGCATGCTACTATTTCAGAGCGTATTGTTGCAGGGCAGTTGCAACAGAAATGCAAGAACACATATATTTTGGATAGTGTGGTACATACACTTCAGAGTGGGTGATAGTAGCTTGTTGCAGTCGGGGCAATCCACGACACATAGAGGTTGTGGGCCAAAAGACCATCTTTATTAATTTTACAAGACTTTTTATACCCCTTACCAAGCTGCACGTCCATGCACGGTTGGTTTAGCTAAAGACTGACAGTTCATAATTGGACGACTCCTTCTCAGTTGTAACTTCATAACTGGATGATTCCACCTGCAGCCTGGCAGCGTCCTAATCTTGTTTACTCAGCTCTTCTTGGCACCTTCCAGCTTCTCCAAGGATACATGGGCATCTATTCAAGGCCAATGTTTAAGTTCACACACTCTAACTCCTCGGACCAGCCGAGTTGTCCCACAGTAGCTGGATCACAACAAATGTTTAATCATGCAAAAGAAGGAGGAAGAACATCACGTGAACAGCAGCAGCCTGATAGTAAGCTGTGTTTTCAACAGTGCTTTCTGAAAGAAACACCAGCATTGTGTTGGATGCAGTAAGGTGTCTGAGCCTCCAGCCTGGGGTACCCAGGGAGACACAGTGTTGTGCCCCAGCCCTATGCCTCTCCTTGTCCCTGGTTTGCCATCGGCAGAATACCAGGACTCACGGTCTAGCTCCAGTAATATCCAGACTGGGGAACTGGGATTCCAGGAGGGAGCCCCCAATTACCTCTGCCTTGAACCTTGAGGTATCCTGCAGTACTCAAACAATCCACCAAGGAGTTTGCTTTTACCTTTTTTCTCAGCTCCGCTGTTCAGAAGAAGCAGAGACAAAACACTAGTTGAACCAGCTTTGTCAGAGGCCAGTAGCCTTATGCAAGAGATGCATTTCTTTCTCTCCCTCTCTGCACCAAACCTTTTCACATGTTCATACAGTCATCTGTGTTGTGGTTTGAGTTAAATTAGAGTCAGTTTTGTGACTCTAACTCAGTCTCAAATAAGTAACTTCATTTATTGAACACTCACTGAATGTTTTTTCAGGCAGTTTCTCTTTAGAAGTGATAACATGGGACAATGGTATTCAGAAAGGCTGATGTTTATACTTCTTCCTCTAGTAACCAAACCGTCCTTGAGCTGGAGAAAAAGGACTGCACCTGTGAGGAGGGGTAGACAGGACAGGTGGCCCCAATCTGACCAACAGAGTATTTCCTCATTGTTGATGCTGTGGTTTTGGTTTCCATTGTGGTCCTTAAGGAAGAAAACTGGACTGGAAGAAAACTGGACTAGAAGAAAACACAAGATTTCCAGAAATGCCTGAGATCAATGACCATGCTGTCTGTGTCTAAATTAGTCTCTTGCACACTCACTGGATCTCCTGACTACACTACTGGTATAAACACTGTTTCTTCATTCAAAAAAATCCATAATAAATTTTCCAGCTTTAATTTACCATTGGAGAATGAACTGATTACTTACACTCTGGCTTCATTAAAGCTTAATTTTGTGGTTCCAGCTGCCTGCACACGGCGACCTCATCCTTGGCTAAGTAGAAGTTGCCTCAGTAGAATCAGGAACAAGAGTTATTTTGTAGTCCGGTTGTCTAACACTAGCGATTCTGATTCCCAGGACAAATGTAATCACCTGAAGGAGTTAAAATCATATCTTTTAGTTGCATGGTATATGTTCTTTCAAATAGTAGCTACCTATGGCACCAGTGGCAAAATTGACACAGCTGCTCCTTTCAGCACATGGACTATTATTTTTCTGGAAGTCAGTTGGCAGGATTGATTTGCTATAATTTCATGCAGAGAGAGTTATTACTGTTTCACACTCCAGCATCACCTGGGCGTTTGATGGTCTTAGTGACAAAAATGTTGGTGTTTGTAAAGCTGTAGTGTATAGTCATAACAAGTACATGAGAAAATACAGAAGGGAAAATTGGATGCTGGAAGGCTACTTCAATTCACGGAGCAAACTTATGGAAACAGGTTTCATTTGGTATGCACAATTATATCTATATACAATTAGATTTTAACTGTAAGCCTTTTCAAAAAATGTTATTAATTTCAGAGTTAATCAGTTGCACAGAACTAGGACAGACCTCATGCACACTCCAGCTAAGAAGACTTAATCAAATGCCAAGGTGACTAGAAATCATTAAGTCATTTAAGACTTTTTTTGCTGCTAATTTAGAACATGGTAGTTGCTTTCTTTCTCATGGCTCAAGATTAAAGAAAGAATTCACTATCGTTATCCAAAACATTGTTTGACAGCATCCCCTGTCAGAGCCTCTCAGTGACTAGAGAAGATATTCTAGAGCACAAACCGGTAAGTGGAAGAAAGATAAAAAAGACAAAATGCGGCAAACACAAAGTTAAAAGCAGGCTCAGTCCTGACGTCTACAAGACTGTCTCTGTGAATGATTTTATTGTAATTACACCTGAGTACAATTTATCTGCCTGTTAAAAGCAAGCATTGCTTTTGACAACTTTAGTATCTAAATAGATATTCAGAGTAAGTTGTATATTCTATCTTTCCAAATAATTATTGAATTTATTTAGCCATTTCTCAATATTGCCATTGATTCATTTTTTTCTGCTTGTAAAATGAAACAGTCTCTACATTTGTTTTGATGTTATATCCCTTCTAAATTTCAGCTAATGTTACTATTTTTTTTTCTAATAAACTCACATTTGTCTTGGAGGAACTTATTTTTTATTCAGAATTGGTATGTTTCATATAAATGTTCTGTGAAAATTATTTTCCATCTACAGAGATCTTGAAGAACAGCTGATAGTCATACTCTCGCTGGTAGAGTCCAGCAGTGATGGGAAAGCCAAATGTTCTGTGTTGGTTTTGGTACATACTTCTGGATATGTGCTCAGCTCGGGAGATGGAGGTGTCTGGCCTTCTTGCTTCAGTTGGACTAGATCTTTGAAAATAAAGGTGAGCATTATCGTAACAGTGTGCATTATCATACCACTTTGCAACTTTTAAACATAATCAAATTCAGCTTTCTATGCAATCAGCATGGAAATCCAAAGGGGAAAATAAGAATGTAAGAAAAAAGAACAGCTTATTCTTGAAGCTGATTCTTCTTCCTTTCCCACCCCTGCAAAGGCAGAGTGGAGACTCCCAGAGGTGTCATCACCCTTCTAGAAAGCACATTGAGAGCCTCTTCAGAGTGATGTGCCTGCTAGTGATTGTTTTACACCCATCAGAATGCCTGTGTTGATGCATAAATCTGGCTTGGCTTTTACTGATTCTTTTGCTGATTGTAGGTCAAAAGTTCCTCTTGGTTGCAGTTAAGAATTAAGTAATCTGGCTGATGAGACCAGTGGAACTGCTCCCAATTCACAGTTCATAAGGGAGATCAGAGTTCAGAACTCTAATGTTTAGAAGATTTAGCCTTTCTTATTTGAAAAGTGCTCAGGGCAGACCAATGATGGTAAACCAGTGGTTTTTGCAGAAGTGTCATGAGAAGAATGACTGATGGAAATGAAGATGTTCACTGCTAGGCTGCAAGTTTGGGGAATTTTCTAGTGTTGCTTTGTGTTACCATTTGCTTGAATAAGCAGTTGCATGTGATGGATTTTGACAGAATCAGGGAGAATATTCTGAAAGGCAAAAGTTATTTGCATTTCACAGCTGACTGACTTAATAGTCTCTCTCTCTATGCTGAATGTGGTGGATCTGTCCCTGGTGCTTCTCATCTAGTTGGGAACCAAAACAGCAGTGTGACATTCCAGCCCAAGTGATTTGGGCAGCGAGATCTTTACAGAGCTTTTTGTAGGAAATCCACACTGCCTCAGCAAGCCTATTTGGCAGAAGAGAGCTCCATGCTGTACTCTATTCTTTCTCCTCCTGCTCCACCATGCTGTGAAGGGGAGGCCTCAGGAATGTCACTATTGAAGACACCAGGGATATAACCTTGATAAAAATGAAGTGATATTTTTAGTGTCATTTTTCATAGAATCATAGAATGGTTTGAGTTGGAAAGGACCTTAAAGATCATCTAGTTCTAGCTCCCCTGCTATGAGCAGGGACACCTTCCACTATATCAGGTTACTGAAAGCTTCATCCATCTTGGCCTTGGACACCTCCAGGGACTGAGCATCCACAACTTCTCTGGGCAACCTGTGCCAGTGCCTCACTCTCAAAGTAAACAATTTCTTCCTAATATCTAACCTAAATCTTCCCACTTTCAGCTTAAACCCCTTTCCCCTCATCCTATCACTCATAAAGAGTCCCTCCCCATCTTTCCTTTAAGTACTGGAAGGCTGTTACAAGGCCTCCCTGGAGCTTTCTTTTCCCTAGGCTAAATCAGTCCAACTATCTCAGCCTGTCCTTGTATGGGACAGCTCTTGCATCATCTTCGTGACCTTCCTCTAGATTTGCTGTAACAGATCCATGTCCTTCCTGTGGTGAGGACTCTAGAACTGAATGCAGTATTCCATGTGAATCCTCATGAGAGCAGAGTAGAGGGGGAGAATCACCTCCCTTGAGCTATTGGTCATTCTTCCCTTGATGCAGCCCAGGTTGGCTTTCTGGGCTGCAAGAACAAATTGCCATCAAGTTGAGTTTCTCATCCACCAGCACCCCCAAGTCCTTCTCTTTAGGGCTGCTCTCCATCCATTCTACACCCAGCCTGTATTTATGCGTGGGATTGCCCCAACTCAGGTGTAGGACCTTGCACTTGGCCTTGTTCAAGTTCATGAGGTTTGCACAGGCCCATTTCTCAAGCCTGTCAAGGTCTTTCCGGATGGCATTCCTTCCTTCCAGCATGGTGACCATGCACCACAGCTTAGAGTCTCTGGCAAACTTGCTGACAGTGCTCTCAGTCCCACTGCCCATGTCTACAACAAAGATGTTAAACAACACCGGTCCCAATACTGTTCCCTCAGGACCCGTGTATGCATCTCATCAGGTCCCATGGACTTATGCAACTTCAGGTTCCTCAGATGGTCCCACACCTTATCCTCTCATAGACTGGGTGGTTCTTTGATCTCCCAATCTCTGCCTTTGCCTCCTGTGACTTGCATGATGAAGACTGAGCTCCTGTCAGTGAAGACTGAGGCAAAAATGTTGTTGAGTACATCAGCCTTATCCATATCCTGGGTAACCAGGTCTCCTATTTCCTTCCAGAGAAGGCCTATATTCTTCCTAGTCTTCCATTTATCACTGATGTACCTATAGAAGCTTTTCGAGTCGCCCTTTACATCCTTGGCCAGATTTAACTCTATTGCAGCTTTAGCTTTCCTAACCTGATCCCTGGCTGGTCAGATAATTTCTCTGTGTTCCTCCCAGGTTACCTGCCCTTGCTTCCACCCTCTGTAAACTTCCTTGTTGTGTTTAAGTTTGTCCAGGAGTTCCTTGCTCATCCACACAGACCTCTCAGTGTTTTTACCTAATTTCTTCTTTGTTGGGATTCATCACTCCTGAGCTTGGAGGAAGTGATCCTTGTACATTAACCAGCTTACTTGGACTCCCTCTCCCCTCCAGGGTTTTATCCTGTGGTACCATACCAAGCAGATACCTGAAGAGGCCAAAGTCTGCTCTCCAGCAGTCCAGGGTAGAGAGCTTACTGCCCTAAGGATCCTGAACTCCATTATTTCATGGTCACTGCAGCCAAAGCTTCCCTTGAGCTTTTTTAAGCTATAATATGCCAGTGCTTTCTTATAAAGTTTCCAGTTAAGCTGGAAACTTCATAATCCATACTCAAGTTACATAAACCTGAGTGTCTGGCACTGTTGATTCCCAAGAAGAAAATTGTCATTACCACTGTTAAACTCTTCTCACTAGTTTCTTGGTGAAGTAGGCATCTTGTCCTGGAATATGCTAGTTATATACTGCCATAAACATTGGATGCCTAAGGTTACTTTCTTATGCCCCTGCAGAGAATTAATTTAAAGGAGTCTACTGAATAGAACATTATGCTTTTACAAGATTAGTTTAATCAACACAGAAAGGGTAAAAAAGAAAAGAGAGAGTCTTCTTCTAATCATTCCATATTAAGTTTTTAGAGATTTCAAATTGAAAATTAATCCTCTAAAAGCAACCACCGTGGACCCACCTAACATCACAGTGTGACTTCTCACTTTTATCACCTCAGGCATACAATAATACGTACCTGACACAATTACTCACAGAGCAGAATCAAATCTGGGTGACCTGGAACAGTATTGATATAGTAAGAGTGAACCACATTTACCTAACCTCTAATATTCAATTAAAACTACTTAATTTTATTGACTATCTTAAATACATATATGTATCTAGCTAAGAAAGAAAATGAGCTGACATTCCTCCCATGTATCCATTACTGTGTGCTATGAATTGTATTTATTCATAGCAACCTGAGATCACTTTGTTTGCGTATGATTTAAATGAAAAGAAATGCCTAAATGTAGCCTTTGGAGTCAGTCCAGACTGACACTTTCTGTGTGGTATCATTTTCAGGTCCAGATTTATGTGATGTATGATTACAGCCAGAAAGCAGAAGGAAGTTTGGCCACAAGTTTTAAAAGGCAGTCACTAATGTGCAATTTTTCAGGGCCTGAGCAATCTCATGTTGATTTAATGGGGCCTGCTTTTTCAGAACCTGTGTTTGGTTGTCTTCAGTGATGTGAAGGTGCCCAGCTCTTCACTTTTGAAATTCTGAATACTCCTCAATATTTTTCAGACTGCCTAACATGGCAGAATTTGGACCTTTTTTTCAAACTTTAAGTTGCTTTGAAGGTGAAACTTTGGCTTTTAAGCCACACAGTGATTTTGAAAACTTTCAGTCCCTGCTCTTCTGCAACTAGGTGGATTGATGGAGGCATGTCACTACTGCTCAAAATGTATCTCCCTACAGAGTAAGGTGTGTGTCTGAGCCTCAATTGGACAGCACTGGCTTGCACTGAAGGCTGCTTCTCAAATTGCAGCTGTAGTCATTATTTTCAATGACTGGGGCTGGTGAGGTCCTCCATATGGCATTTGCCAGTTGCACCATTTCCTTGTCCTCCACTGGCTGTTGGGATGTTGCAGCACTGCAGCACTTAGGTGATGCTGTGACCTTTTAATTACACACTGCACTGTATATAGAGTTGTATTCATCTTTCTCGTTCATTCCAGACTGTCAAAACCCCATGGGAGAAAGCTGGAAGAGTCAAAGTTTTTGAGACTTAGGTCTAATGCACTTGTTTTCTCCTTCTGAAAAGTAAATATTTCTGTCCCTAAAGCAGCTGTGAAATGATCTAGCCATAAGATCTTGTGATCAGATCCTGGATGTAGGAGAACAACCAGCAAGATCTTGTTTGCTCTACTGTGGCAATACTAGAATTATGATATTATGGATAAAACATCTGTCTGAGACGACACCATCAAGTCTGAAATGTAGCTGTAGAGTATGTAGTTGTAGCTGTTGTGCTGGTGGTAAGAAAATGCTTTCCAAGGGACACAGTGACCAGAGGGCTGCCAGGAAGCTGTCACTCTTCCTCCTGTTAATGGTTCCTTCCTGCTGCCAGCTTTGTGCTCCTGTGTTTGTCCAAATTCAGCTCTCTGTAGTTTGTGGAATCTAGCCTTTTGTCAGCTTTGACTTTGCTCTTGAAAGTCTCATACTGGTTTTTCACCTCCAGCTACCTTTTCTATGCTATTCATAACACATCAACTGGGGAACAGTAGTGTACATATCTGTTGTATTTATATTTTGAAGAGTGATTTTGGTTTTTCTTTACATTTGTGTTAATACAACAAGTTGCCTGGCATCATCTGGTCTTCTCTAGTCAGGCTCCCTTTGCACTGCATTCATCATCTTGCCTTCTCCAGTTTTGTTTCCTTTTTTCTCCTGCCATCACTGATTCACTCTGTCTTCCAGCTTTCCATTCAGCTGTCTCCTTTGTTTGGACAAATGTAACTCAGGGTATATTCTTTCTTCCTTAAAAGGGTCATTTGTTCCTAGGAAATAAGCATGCAGAACGGTCGGAAAGTAGACCCCAAGTTGCAGTGTGGTCATCTGATTTCTTTTGATCTCTGGTACACAGGGTGTCTTTCTTGTAGATGCTGTGTGGTATCTTGTTTGAACACCTCAAAGAATGTGCACTTCACACATCCCCAGTTCATTTCCAAACAAGCTGTTCTGCTTTGTTTCATATGTCTTCATTTCTTGTTCTTTCAGCTGCCTTTTCAGATACAGCCTTTCTGTTACACTAGATTTTATCTTTTGACTATTCCAGCTTCTCAGACATAAACTCCTGTAGTCTGGGCCCAGACTGTGAATACTACATAGCGCGGGAAATACTCAAAGGAGTAGATGATCTGCAAAGGGAATGAAGGAATTAGCCTGTAGCTCAGTTATTGTTTTTTTACCTTGATTTCTGTTTAGCAATAAAAGAGGAAGAATAACACTGTACATGCATACAGTGTTAAGAACTGTATGTCATTGTATGTCAGTGTTATTGTGCCATTATAAAAGAGTATATGCTTCCACTGTGACATGAGGGAGTATAATAGACTCCATATTCACTTCTTATTTTATGCAGCCTGTGAATAGGGCGTAACACCTCCCTTCACCGATAAATGCATTCTGTGAACATTTAAGTGCTCAACCAGCAGATTCCCTTGTAACATGCACAGCCAGTATCCTGTTTGTACAGAAATAAAACTCAGTGGTGTCTTTGCCTATGTTCAGAAAGTCACAAAAGAACATTTCACTTCTGTGACTGACCACTTCTACAACTGACACTCCTTGATATTTAAAGAAAATATTTTTTCTTTCTTTGGTTTATAACTTATGAAACTCTCAGTTGTGGTTCTTGTGCTGACCCAAAGAATCTGATACCACCAAGTACAGCCACTGAAATGAAAGTTACTTACAGGGTGCCTGCTCTGATCTCCTCTGGGGACTTCAAAATTCCCTAAAAATCTGACCCCCAAGATATGTCATTTGAGATGCTCATAAATGGTACCTATGATCCTTAGAGATTCCATTACTGCCCATTTAGTAATCTTTAAACTTTTCTTAGAAATTACAATAGTGAATACCTGAAGCTCTGTGGTTTTTACCCAACTTTAGACTCCTCTATTATGTATTTCTGTAGAAATTAATTATTGCACCATAAATGTAATCCCTATGTTCCCCACAGGTATTGCAGCACTGGTCATAAATAATACTGTATATATATACAACCAAGGTATCTGTCTAAGCCAAATCTAGGCTAAATTTTCAGCAACTTTCTGGTTGGACATAATGCTGAATCTATTGCTTCAGGCTAAAAAAGACATGAACAATACAAAATCTACTATGACTATCAAAGGATAGGATTTTCTTTAAATATGTTATAGTATAATGCTTTCTTCTTTCTGAAATTTCAAAATAGCGTGTTAAATTTCTGCTTTTGTTCTTTAATCTACTATTCTTTAAAATGTTAAAAGAGACACTCAGATCTAGGCTATAGACAGAAAGAACTAGGTATGTCTACATCAGCAAGTGAGAGTGGTAAAACATATTGCTCAAAGAGGTGGTAGGTGTCCTATCCCTGGAAACATTCAGTGTCAGGTCAAACGGGGCTCTGATCTAGTGGAAGATGTGCCTGCTCATTCGGGAGGGTGGGGTGGCGTGGGGTCGGGGAGACACTGGATGACCTATAAGGTCCCTTCCAACCCAAACTATTCTATGATTCTGTGATTCTATTTGTAGAACATTTAGTGTTAATGTCTCTACTTTACACACTTCAGTGGCTTTTTATTTGGGTTAGCTGTAGACAGGACCCTGGACTGAATTTCCCTTTGTGTTTGGAGCCCATGAGGAATTTACTTGGAGTAACCTCCTGGTGTGATCCAAAGAAAACTCTTTATGCTTTCTGAGAGTGAATCAAATCACAGGGAATGGGAACAAAGCACCCTCCTGATCTAGGCTAAAGCACTGATGTAAACATGATCTTAGACTAATTCACAGAAATTCACTGGGCCTTGTAAAAAAATAATCATAGATTATTCTTAATGTGGTTTGACCTGTTTTCTCTTAAAACAGAGTGTCTTAGTATTTAGTAACTTGACCAGACTCTCTTAACATTGTGAATTTAAAGTACTGTTTTGTAGAATATGTAAAATTTGTATGATTTTTCTTTTTATCCCCTACCTCAGACTGAGTTTTTAATGTTTTCTTTCCTTGTACAGGAGGAATGCTGTCTGAAGGGTTTCCCTTCACCTATGAAAAATATTAATGAGTCTTCTTCAAAGTTTGTGGAATCTCTACAGTCCTGGCAGCAACAATAATTTTCTAAGCACAGGAGAATATAAACTTTCACACTTATGATATCTGTAGTAATATGTTATTGGGCCTGGACTGTAGTCTCTACTGCTAACTGATACCATTCCCTGGGCTTTCCTGTGCCCTGGACTGTGCCTATATCTTGCATATGAGAGCCAAAACCACGTTGGGAATTTAATGACTACTTCTTAGTCTTGTTAGCTGTGTCTCTACTTGTAAACTAACCATGTCCAGGGGATACAACCCCAACACTACAGTTCTCCCAACAATTAAGTGGTGAAGATTGGCCTGGCATGACTGCAGATTTGTCCCAGTGGCTTTCTGCCATGAGATACCCAAGCACCGTGGAGGATGTGGTACAGACAGGGGCATCTCACTGCTAAGGCAGCTGGATGCTGGTAGAAGAAGGGGACGACTGTGCAGGTCACATAGAGCTGCACAGGCAACATTGGTTATTTACCAATTGGTTATTTACCACTGCAGAGGTACTGTTTAGTTTATTAATATAGATGTAATCTCAGTGGTCTGTCCTGTCTCATACTTACTGGGAGACAACTATGGCATAGCAAGCCATTCACACAAATGGAGATTCTTCAAAATGAGCAAGCATCCTCCTTCCTAGCTGTACCAGAAAAACTTCCTAAGATGTGTTACATCCATATTTGCTATTCTGGTTCACCTGTTTTCCTTTAACCACCTTTTCCCTACTGCAGGACTCCAATCTCTCCGTCAGATTTCATGTACCTCAAGGCATGAAAAACACTGATTTGCACCACTGTGTATGCATTTAGAACAACCTCTCCTTCCACCATGGAGTCTGCTTTCCTCTCTCATCTTTGAAAGAAAAGGTCAGGAAAATCCAGAATAATAAAATGTGACTGAAATTTCCCAGATTTGGTGGGGAAAAAAAATCTATACAGTTCCAGACTGTCTTTGATGCATTATTTATCTCTCTGGAAATCTGAATTTGTGGAACTCTCAAATTCCATTGTCCTTCAAGTGTGTTGCTCAATACCCTGGAGGTGACAGAAAGAGGACAGAATGTGAGACATGTTGAAAAGCTAACTGAGCGCCATGTACTTCTCAGAGTACATAAAGTGCCCAATACTCACTGCTTCAGGGGGAGAAAACTGTCCGCCTTTTGAATCATGTCACATTCCTGACTTGCTGGAAGTTTCTTGGAAAGCAAGAGGGCAGTTCTGTTTGTTCATAAAAGTGATCATTATGCAATATTTTGGCAATATTGTATATAATTTATTTCTTTAATATTTTTCTCTCTATGCTGTTTTCTCTATTATCCTTTGGTTGCTTTACATTTTCCCCATCCTTCAAAATTAGGACATGTGGTTCTTAGCTTTCTTTTGAGTATTTATTTGTGTAGTTTTTATGGGAAGTGTGACTGTTAGCCCAAATTGGTTTTCTGAAAAACTAAAGTGATGTTTCTGCGTGTCTTCACTGCTATGCATTAAAATAATCCTTTGCACTAAAATTATTTCTTCTATTTTATGTCTTCATTTGTGTTTCAAATCTAATATCAGATCCTACTTTTATCTCACTACAGGATTTCCAAATCCAGCCCCAAACCCAAATTCTAATGGCCAAAATACACAACTGACTTGTGGCAAATGATATTCCTATGTTCTGGAGTATCTGAACTGAAGTGACATATTCTCCCAAATGGTACAGTTTTATTTTACAAAGGAACATGTTCTAGAGAGAACTTAGTTTTTATTTTCTTTTTACCTCTGCTTGAAGGTAAATTTGATTCATGGAAGCCTATAGCCAGCTTGCAGGGATATCAGTGTGAGATGTAGCTACCCTACATAAAATTCTAGCATTTTAACTCTTCACCTGTGGCAAAAGAAATCTGTTTATGTAAAGCTGAAATGTCTTCTCTGATTGGTTGGCTGGTTTTCCTCCTAGGTCAGGTCCAGGTAGTTGATTGCTTTGACTGAGATACTGGTGCTTCAACTGTGGGTTTCAGACTGTTTCACTGAATCAAATGTTCTTGACAAACTCTTTGGGGGAAGTGTTAGGCCAATTTACAATCAATTGATACAGACAGTAGAAACAGCTGCTTCCTCTTTTTTTTTCATTCACCGTTAAAGACAATTTTTGGCTAAAATGGAAGAAATTGTAGGATGCCCATTAACATGCATTACTTTATTTAGCATCTGCATTTTACTCCTCTTTCATTTGTTTCTAAACTAATCATCTGCTGAGACAAGAATAGATGACAAGAACACAAAAGCTGGCAAGGCAGCAAAGCTTGCAAATGACTGGAAGGGACAGGAGAAGGAATTTGTTTCATTAAGATTTTCAGTTGACGTCAGACAAAGCCTCCAAGACTTTCAATGCATCTCTTTGAAGTAAAATATATTGAAATTATATTTTCAGAAATAAAAATTATTTTCATTTTCTATTGCATCTAAAACAGTGACAGTCAGAGTTCAGTTCAGTTGCCTGCATATAGGTGTGTAGTCACATCTGAGACACTTGATGACTCTGGGCTCCCTTGGCTTTAGAAGAGCAAGGGTATCCCCACTGGTCGTCCCAGACCTGTGCAGGTACCTTGGGTGTCCTGGAGGATCTCAAATCCCATGAAAAAAATGATAATTGAACAGATGAATTCAGTGCTGAGGTTTACTATCAGTATCTAAGGAGACAGATAATGTTAGCATGCCTGAACACCTAGTTAGACCACAGTACAAATGTAATATTTGGAAATAGCTTATATATATATTTTCTAGTTTATACTTAATTTACATAAAAGTTTTAATTTTTAAGATGAGGTTTAGGCACAACGTCACAGTTGCCTCATCAGCTTGTCAGACCATGAGATGTCACTTAGGTTTCCTGGATTCCCCCGTGCCCTGTCTTCCCTGTGTTTCCAGCAAGAAGCTACCCAGTGCCATAGGATTGTTCGGGGGTAGAGGTGTCTGATGAGTGAGGCAGGGAGCAGGCAATACCACTTTGCCTATGCCTAAATGGTGTTTGTGAAACACAAAGTGCCTCAGCAATAACACAACTCTGTGCAGACCTCTGGGCTAACTCTCAGGGCTGAGAAGCTCTTATGTTCACTGTACGATGCATGTAGCTACAGATTTCAGCTACATCCTGAACTTACACTAGGGAAAAGTAATTAGGCATGCGGTTGGGGATTCTTTTTCTGGCATTAGAAAATTAAGTGCAACATTGGTGCTGCTCAGGTGCACTTTGGCATAGAGATTGTCCAAGCCATCCATTTCATTCAAGTGAAACCGTCCAAAAGGCTATAAAGCCTGACTGTGCTGGTATCCTTCTCTTCATGAAGCAGAGTTTCTCTGGGACTGTGGTGATCAGCACCTCCCTAGTGGACTAGGTGACTTTTCTGGAGAAGATCATCCTACCATCCCAATCTTCCTAATCACTTATGGATTAACTGTGCTAACAGAGTCGTTAGGAAAGCTGTCATAGGAGAGACTTTAAGAGTATGCTTTTATTTCATTATGAAGCAAAAAGGTGAGAAGATTGTGCCTTTTCTCTTTGTTACGAGCATTCAAATGTTAAGCATCATCTGTTCTGTATTCTTATATCCTGCATAGCTAAAAGACAATTCTCAAAGATGTACGAAAGCTTCATTAGGAACCAATTCCTCTTCCTCTTTCTGACCAGTGAATAGGTGAGTTTGCCCATTCTTTCACAGATATATTATCTAAGAAGAAGCAGGAAAAAAAGTGAATTACTCAATACCTACACCTGGAGAGAAATCTCTTGTGGCTCACAAAATCCTACTCTTGACTCTATGTTTTACACTGAATATAATCCTTTTTCAATGCTCATGTCAATATTGGTCTATGACACTTGAAATTGTTAGCATTTTTTTTCTCAAGAGGTCTAGATCTATGCATGATTTCTTGTAAAAACAACCAGAAATAGCTACATTTTCTTTGGAGTCAACACAGAGCCCCCCCCCAACTGCACAGTGAATCTCCCGCACCAAAATATTTGACTAACAAAAGTCCATATTTTCAGCTGGAGTCCAGTGTATACATTTGTTAGTCTGACTATTTTCAAGACCACACATTTTTATTATTGATCAAAACTTAGAGTTTAGTTTATTTCAGTCTTTGACATAAAAAGGCTGAAAGCTCTAGATCATTAGTTCTTTCTACTTTTATTTACTGGAAAATATTTCATGCCACTTTTAGAGATTAAGATTTGGTAACACTTTATTTTAGCTGTCCTATCATTTTAATTTATGTGGTTTCAGGAATAACAGAGATCATAACAAATTCTTTGGTATTAAAGAGGGTGGTATGTGCACAATGATGGAGAATCAGCTACAGACATGTCTTTTACTTTCCTTTAGAATCTATTACATTGATTTTGGAGGCTCAGACAACAAACAAATCTCAAGATGTTTATTTTTTGGCGATCAGTCAAATTAGCTATTTAAAAAGAAGCACTGTAATGACTTTAAAGCTGAAATGGGAGCAAGTTTGAGGTCTAAGGGTAAATAAAATATTGGCAGGATGCTGATTCTTAAGCTGTCTTGAGATATATATACAGCATGGCTAAGTATCACATGATTTGTCGTTTTCTTTATACTCCATAGTTTTCATATAGGCTAGCAACAAGTCTGGAGTCTGTATCTGAGACTATATAGTAAGGCTAGAACAGCAGAAAGATTTAACTCAAAATAGTGTGGTGTTTTTAAGAGCTGTAGACTGATTTTTTTCAGAGGAGGCTGGAAGGATTATATGCTCAGTTTTCCATGAATTTCAGTGTTATCTGTCATGAGCCAAGTGTCTGCCCTGAGCAGATCTTCAGGAGGTTCACAAAGCCTCCTGTTTTCCTGACTGTGTACCCTGTCAACAGCCACAGTTCAACAGGCAAGAGTAGAGAGAGAAAGGAAAATGTTCTTGTCTAAATAACAAAGATGAAGAGAGGAAGTCCACCCTGAAGTTAAATACTAGAGGAATTCTGAATATTTGTCCTAAAAGGGGGAAGGGAAGGGGAAGGGAGGGGAAGGGGAAGGGGAAGGGAAGGGAAGGGAGGGGAGGGGAGGGGAGGGGAAGGGGAAGGGGAAGGGAAGGTACTGTTAAAGCAATGGAATCAGTCTGAGTATAGAGAGCAATCTACTTCCACTTACGTCCATGTGTAATATTGTCATCCTTGATACCAGAAAATGAGGTTAAAGACGTTTACACTGTATTTACATGGAGTTCTGAGGGTGAACAGAAATTCACAAGAGCTGAGAAAATTCTCCAGAAAACATTCCTTACTTTAATAATGAGCTATATCATTCATGTTTTTTTCAAAATACTATGATTCAGGTATTGATATAAGATCTTTTCTGGAACTGTGACAGTTGGGAGAAGGTGAGTTACTCACAGAGGGCAGTGGGAATTAACTGACATGTATCTGCATGGTGTGAGACATAAGACTTATAGATTGATATTGAGTGCAAATTCTCAATTGGGAAGTAACTGCTGTTTTTCCTGTCTTGTCCATGAGATGTACACTGTCTACAGGATCATTTAAGCAGATCTGACCTGGCTGGTACTTTGCCACATTTGAGTGTCTCCTGTTGTCTCTGGGACATGTCCTTTATCTACAGTTGATTTCAGTCCTCATTAGGTCAAGTCTTTAGCAAATGATACTATACAAAAAGTCAGACTGATGCATAGTTTCTCCTAGTCTGAAACTCCATGAAATTTTATGAGATTTTAAAAGTAAATTGAAGGATAAGCAGTAGAGTTATCAATCTTCAGAGTCCTCCCTGTGACTTCATTTACTTCATTATGTTCAAACATAACATGGGATCATGCAGCACAGGAATTCACTGCAGATTAAAACCTAATCCTTTTAATACTGACTTTTCTTCTTGGGTACATGTTAGTTATCCGTAGTCCAAGGTGGCTGGAATGGGTAGGGAAAAGCATCACTATCCATGCATGCAAACAGCACAACAAAAAAACATAAAAAAGGGTGCTCCTGTTCCATATTTAGGCAACTAAATAAGTAGCTTCACTCCGAGCTGTGATGCACGCTTGAAGATGTGCCCAGTAGTGTAGGACCCACAACAGACTCTGATTATTATTATTGATATTTGCTGTTAGCCAAACACAAACCGCCCAGCTGACAGCTGCGCCGGCAATTTGCTGTTAGCCTCAGAGAGGTCGTGAAGCTATATAAAAAGGAGTAGCTACCCCTTTTCTTGACCTGGCACGCAGCTAAGGGAAGTTGTAGAGCCTGATATGCAGTTCTCAGGGAGACCAGTAGGGTCACGGAATCAGAATGGATAATTAAGGCTTGGGTTGACAGACCAGTTAGGTTGTATTTTTGTATGAGAGAAGCTGATGACTGCAGGAGGACTAATTATAAGACTCCTGGTCACAGCATCCTGTAGTAAAACCACAATTTCAGTTGGGAAAATAATTGGTTGGGAAAAAAAGGAGGTAAGGAAATAGTCAGTGCTACAACTCCGAAATGTTAGGTATGATTGGCACCTAACTTGCTATGCCCTAAGTGTTATGTGAAGCAAAGAAAGAGATTTAAAGAAGCGATAAGCTATATCAGCTGGTAGATAAAGCTGAGGACTACAGATGAAATTTCTCCCTCACACACAGGTTCCCAGTTCAAGACTTTTCTCAGTTGCCTCTGAATACTTTTATATTGCGCAGTGTATTTTGGCCTTCTCCTCACTGAAGTTTGGGGCTCACCTGGTTTCTGAACCAGCTCTGCAAGGTAGATGATTTTTTTTAGTTCTGAATAATGGACCTGTAATAACTCAGACTCCAATGTATGCTATATGCAGACATTCTCACATGAGAACTAGGGTCTAGGGTGCACTGCAAGGAGACACATCTTCAGAACAATAAGAAAATCCTTTACTTGGGATTGATACATCTCAATCATCTTTTACATAGCTAGATATATGACTTTGCTGAAAATACAGCTATCTAGACAAGGAGAAGGTGCATATCCTTTATTTTTTATGAAGATGACCTGAGTTTTGATGCTTTGTTAATGTGTAGCATGTACCAAACCAATACCCAGGCTAACATTTTTTGTACTCAGAACCCAGAAAGATTCAAAGGTCAACTCCATTTGTAATGCTGCCACACTATATAACGTGATTGCTTTTGTCTTTTAGGAGATAAGTTTATGGGTTCAGCTTGGTGAGACTCAGGATGCAATTTTCAGTCACTTGTGCATCTACCTCAAAAATAATTGTATTATGCATCCGAATTGAGTGGTTATTTGGTAAAAGCAACAACATTTGCTAGTGGTGTAAGTAACTATTTTGAAAGATTAACAACAATGAGCTAGAAATTCAATTGGTTTGGAAAGGTCAATTAGTTCTGATTGAAAACCATGAGTTGTGAAGGAGTAATAAATAGTGGAAGCTAGTAGAAACATAGGACAGGAACTGCAATCCTCTTGAGTTGTCTCAGCCTTAGAAGCTGGTTCTAGGAAAACTACAGAGATGAGATTTGTGAAGGTCTCCTATGTGTTCTATGACATAGATGTACCAAGTAAGCTGTATTTTTATTATTAAAAAGAAAAACAGGCTAAGCTATCCTTTTGGCTCTCAAGTACTGGATTATTGCAGGGTTGTCTTTAAGAAAAGAAAAGAACATGTCTAGTGAGTGGAATGGGACAGAGCTACAATTTTAAAAGCAAACTGTAGACAGAGATTTCTTGACACTTTTACTGCCTTATCTCTATCCTGGAAAATAAATCTGTGGATATATTGGGAGAACTAGTTACTAGTGTTTATATTAGCAGGTAAGTACATTTCATTCCAGTCGTATGTTCCAAGATATGGTATTACAGAGGTACATATTAATATAATATTTAGAGACTGAATTTTCTTCATCCTGCCAAGAGTATTTTCATATAGAGACTCAGAAGATAATAATTAAAAAACCACAACTGTGAGGTCAAAATAGACATAATGAGAAAAAAAGGAACAGTGAACAACCTTATGGACAAATGCCTCTGAACAGAGTAACCCCAGTGAATAGTTTCTGGTATGATTTGTGAAGTGCTTCAGGATCCTTCAGAACTTGAATAATGGCAAACTGCCATTAAGCAGAGTTATGACAAAGCTAACAAGGCATAGATTAAAATGATAAAACAGATAGCTTAGTTCCCTCGGCTAGAAGGGGCTTAAGTAATAAGGGAGAGTGTATGAGTTCTGAGGATGGAGGTTTGTTTGTTTTCTTCTGCACCTGAGTTGAAGATTCAACTATTTCAGATATTCAGAATTTCATCAGGTTCGTAGCAAGCCAGGCTTTTTTTTGTTATACAAGACCTGAATAATTCTGAACATTTGTTCTTGCACGCTTGACTCTACTACCATGCACAAACACTTAGGTGTCCAAAAGGGTTTGCTCCAGAATTAAAATATAACATAATATGACACTTGTCCAACAGGAACTGTGATGTCTGTGGTCTTTAGAAAGAACTTACCACTAGAACTTTAATAATCTAACAAATCAAGAACAGCATCACTGAAGGAACTGAGGCTTTTGACTGGCTTTTGCCAGTCATGTTGGCAAAGGAAAGCAGGAGAAACTTGCCTTTGAGAGAGAAAAAAAACCAGTCACTGTTGGATTTGCATATACTGTTAGCAGAAACTTTTAGCACTACAAAGGACTTACAAGGAAAAAAATTGGTTTACCCAGCAATTAGTATTTTTATAGAGGAAATCCCTTCAACTTTGTAAAGTAACACTTAAGAAATTAAAATAAATATATTGAAGTTCCATAATTTGTCCTTGTCCAATGTATATCTTTGCTTTTTGATGAGAAAATGGTCCAGTCCAGTTCTCCCTGACAGTTGTAAATGTGATCACTTCATACAGCTGACAGCATTTATTATACAATGTGAAGAATCATTGTGCTACTACATCGTTGTGATGAATTCCCCCAGCAATGAAGCATGTTCTGGGATTACTAGAAGTTTTATTCTGTGGGCCTGACTGTGTAAGTTGGGGGTTTTTTTGTCTCTCCTTTCTTTGCTGCCTCTTCCTATCACATCCTTTTCTGCTTGACCCAGGCTCTCAAAGGCCATTCATCCCACCAATGCCGATCATCCCAGTACTCAAAGCAATATCATTGCCCCTCTTCAAATCAATTCTGCTCACGAAGTCTCTCATCAGTGCTGAAGCCATGGGTCCCAGCAGGGCTTCAGCTCCCAACCTAACAATTCCCTAGCAGTTTTAGTTTGCAATCCCCATCCCATCCTCTGGCTTCCCATGGTTAGGAGTCACTGTGAACCTCACTACTGAGCCCATCAGTGTCAGAGGTTCCTATGACTACTGAGGGAGAAACCTCAAAGAAAATGAAATGCTGTTATCTTGTTGCAGATGGGTCAAATAGTGAAGAAAAAAAGCATTCACAAGCAGGCAGAAGAATGTGTAAAAAATATTCTGACCACAAATACTAAAGAAATAAGGTTTAAAAAGAAAGAGGAAAAAGAAAGCATAAGTAAAATAAATAGGTCAATATTGCTAACGTAAAACTACAGTTATTCTATTCCCTCATTTTGCAGCAAAACACATCTCTCTACAGCCACTACTTTCATCTACTCATAGATAGATCTACAAGCTTGCATAACTAATTTTCTCCCACATTGAATATTCTGGTGGACATTAACTTATAAACCCTCTGTATTACCAATAGAGAGAGGAAGATGTCTCTGAGGCCTCCAGAACATCCCATGTGCCTAACTTGCTTATACACATATTGTCTATGGAGAGCAGCATGAAGAGAGCCCTGCCTAGGCAGTGCAGCCTGCCTTGAGAAAATAGTGCTGCATACACTTCATGTACCACTAGCCTGACTCTTCTCTGGGCATCACCTGTCACGCTCTTCTGCGTTTCAGGTTTTGTTTTGTTTTGAGTTTTCAGTTCAGAGTACTAAAAGTAGCAAGAGCACCATCTAAATAGGAGTCTCACCAACTTTTGTCCTCAAATCATCACGTTATGCTGAATATTTTATACTGACTTATACTGATTTATAATCTAAATAATATACGAAACATATTACCACATGCTTATAAGAAGAAATTAATTTCTCATGGTAACTGAAATACTTTTTTATAGCTTTATAAATAAGTTCAACTGCATATGTACATATTTCAGTATATGGAATTAGGTCTAAATACAAATACTTGTATTAGACAAGTAGGACATCCCTCTAGAGACGTCAAAGGTGTCTGCCTTGCTCCTTGTATGGAAGACAAGGAGGGACACAGTGTGTCTGATGTACAGATCCAAATGACTGTATTGAGTATTGTGAGCTACATCTTGTACATTATTTACCAGAGAACCCTTGTAAGTCTAAAACATCTGGATGAAGAGAGAGAAATATTCTCTGATTCTTAAATACCAGCTGCAATAACCATGCAGAGACCTTTATCTTTTCCCCTTCTTAAGGCCACATCTGCAAAACTCAACTGATGAACAGATGTGAAGGAAAAACCTCTGAGTTTTAAAGAAAACCTTAGCAGGGAGGCTGAAATCCTGCTCCAGGCAGCTGTGTGTGAAGAGTCTAGCTCTGCTAATGCTGGGAAGTCTAAAGCTAAAGAAGGCTGCAGGGACAAGCAGCAGCAATATATATGATTTACATGGTTATTATTTCAGTGGGGAGACATCAGCAGTAGTACCAGCTTGCTCCAGCAAACAATTACAAATAAACATTATTTGTAGAGTCAAGTGTTAGCAGCCTTTGACTTTGTTTTGCACAGAACTTGTAGGTCTCCTTTTAAAAGAAAAAAAAGTAAGTTTTGTATGAAAGACAGGCAATCTGTCTTGTGTCATTTAATAAGAAGTTCCCACAAACCCATGAGCTCAACTCTTGTTCAGCTTTCAAACAGATGTTATCTCCTTTACAAATGAACACATCCCAAATGCAGCAATTTTAAGTGCACATTCACTGTGTAGTCCAATACTTCTTGGGTTTAAAACCACATTTTATTACAAGCCAGAATATCAGCATCTCGAAACAGAATGTGTTCATATCCTTCAGAGCAGAGAGCGAATGGCAGACACCCTTAGTTTCAGATGAATCACAAGGATGAAAAGTCATTTTTCTGTACTCTCTTTCCTCTTTTTTATTTATCATATGCATGTCACATATTTAAATTTCCCATGCAACAGGGCACTTCTACAGGGCAGGTGGCAAACGCAGTGTATCTTCCAACCCGGTGAATTAGGACTATCAATTGGAAGAGGTAGGTTGATATGTCCTGAGAAATGCTCCTTTGCCTCCCATCCTGCAGGCTGGCCATCTCTTCCCTTCAGCTGAGTGCTGCACGAGTCCAGGCAGGTCAGAGTTTTCAGAGCAGGACTTGTAGATCAGACCTTAGAAGGGTTTCTGGATATTTTCAAAACTTTGAGATCAACTAAATCCCTAACCGTTCAGTGCTATTGAGAAATACTGTTCTGGGTATGGCCAAAACACGCATGGGCTGTGAGGCTATGGAACTCTGGAAACTAGGAAATTTAGTTCAAATAGTTTCCTCATTTGGAATAAGGAAACTTAAGGAACATTTTGCCTCTTTGGGGATATGGCATCTGAACAGATATATAAATGCTTTCCATTTCAGTGAGTAGACTAATCCTTTTTATAGATGTGCATGTGAGGCTTACATATGACATTGGAATTTAAAATGTGCTCAGGGCTTGAAAGTAATGGTAGCTTCTTCCTTGGAATACCCTGTCCCAAGGTAGCGGCTACATTGCCAGGAACAAGTTTCTCTTGTATAAATGAAATGAGTCCTGCCTGAGATAATTTGGCCCAGTTGTAAGCATGGAGAGAAGTCGGTTCTCTTTCTCTCTCTGTCTTTTTTTTCCCCTTTTTTTCTTCACTTTGTCATTCATGACCGATAAATCTGGCAGACAGGGAAGAAACTCAATTTTTGTTATTATCAGCCTGAAAGAATATAAACTTTCGCAATTACTTGTGTTAATGCTGCACAGCTGTTTGATGGTCTGACTGTAAGGGACCGAGAAGATATTTTAAAGCTTGGACATTTTCAGACAATGTACTCCTGATTGCTTTTCAGTCAGCTCAGAAACAGCCTGGTTGCAGAGACAGGCTGAGTCTGCCATTCAGACTGCTCTAAACTGAGACGTGATAATCAATGCAAAATGAAGTCAGTGTTTGATGAAGAACCCAGGTGTAGAGAGAAGATCTCAAGTGTAAGGAGAGAAGTCCTGAGCACCAGGAAGTTTACCGTTATGTTGTCAATTGCTAGAAAGGGGGTAGGATTATATGTTAATGTCTCTCAAAGTCCTTAGCAGTAAAACAAATGAA
This sequence comes from Piaya cayana, assembly GCA_013389865.1. Lineage (NCBI taxonomy): Eukaryota > Metazoa > Chordata > Aves > Cuculiformes > Coccyzidae > Piaya > Piaya cayana. The sequence continues at coordinate 668,722 of WAAB01021661.1, read as the reverse complement.
AGAAAAAAAAAAACCACAAAAAGACCAACATTAGAAATAACGTAAGGAATGAGGTGCTGCTTTCTATGTATGAAGCCACCTGAACGAGTTTTAAGTCCTTACATAGTGCTGGAAATCTTTTAAAATTCATAATTATAGAACCAAGGTTGGTGAAGAAATTTTTTTTTCACATAAAAGATTGTGATGCTGAGAGGGAAAATAGCTGAATGGAGAAAGAGCCAAGTACTCTAGTCTGGACTATTGAGTGATAGAAATGTCACATCTCCCTGGGATAAGAAATGCATTTAGAATAGGGTTATCAGGCTTCAATAAAGAGTTCAATGAGATTTAGAAAAATTATCCTGGATTAAATACCTAGGCCTTTTTTCATCATTCCTGGAGACACTGGTAGATTTTGATACTCTCATGTTTCTTAGATGGCACTCTTGAGTTTTCCCTGTTGAAGACTGGGGCCAGGTAGAGAGCCCTCACCTGTTTCCTACTTAAACAGTCCAAAGTCCGGGTCCTGCACTTGGGGCACAACAACTCTAAGCAGAGCTACAGGCTAGGAGAAGTCTGTCTAGAAAGCTGCCCTGAGGAGAAGGACCTGGGGGCGTTGGTTGACAGCCAACTGAACATGAGCCAGCAGTGTGCCCAGGTGGCCAAGAAAGCCAATGACATCTTGGCTTGGATCAGAAACGGTGTGACCAGCAGGTCCAGGGAGGTTATTCTCCCTCTGTACCCAGCACTGATGAGACCACACCTCAAGTCCTGTGTTCAGTTCTGGGCCCCNAGGGAATGGCCTCAAGCTCCACCAGGGGAGATTTAGGCTAGACATCAGGAGGAATTTTTTCACAGAAAGGGTCATTGGGTATTGGAACAGGCTGCCCAGGGAGGTAGTTGATTCACCTTCCCTGGCACGGGTAGACGAGGTCCTGAGGGGCACAGTTTAGTGTTTGATAGGAATGGTTGGACTCGATGATCTGGTGGGTCTCTTCCAACCTGGTGATTCTATGATTCTATGAAAGAGTCCAACTGTATTTCTCCATGGAAAAAAAAGCTTCCTGTCAGTGCATACAGCTATTTCCTACACCCACAGCAACTTGTGTTACTGATGCAGTTAGTGTCAACTCAAGAACATTTTTGATTTTTAGAGGAAATGCTACTAAACAAACAGAAGATGTTGCTGTGAATAAGGAGAATGACACTTATTTAAAAAGAATATGATTTGTTTAAGTGGTTTTACCTCTTGAGGTCATTTGTCAGATTTAAAAAATATCATTTGCAAATTCTTCAAATGATACTTTAGAAGCATAAATAATGTTGCGCTGAGTTTATTACCACTGTGTAGGGAAATAAACAAGCCCTTTGATTTTCATTAGTTTTCTTGGCCTAATCTTTCTCCAAGCTCTTTCCCTAACACAATTCTGCAAAAGAAAATGCCAAGGTTCTGACATTAAAAATTAAACAAAAATCTTATTTATATTATTTATTTTCAGCAGGTGAGAGGATGGGAACTGCTGCACATTATGTCCCATGCTAGCAATGTCAGAAGAATTATGTCACTTTTGAGCAAAGCACAATTATTTGGTTTCAAAGTGCCAGTTGTAATTAGGCCTTTCCTTTTAAAAGAAATCCCTAGTGTGTATAGGCAAGATCGGCAGCTTGCTTGGTGTGAATTCTCAGTTTGCAAAGTTACTTTCCCTCAGTCTGATTTTCTTTGAAAAGGCCTATTTCTTTAGACTGAAAAAATCTATTTCCATTGTAAATGCAGTACAAAACTTTATAACCTTATAAAAGATAGAAACTGAGACCTTATTTGGAAAGCAGAAGACTTGGGATTGTTGTGAATTTGTAAAAAGTTATGATTATGTTAGTGTGATCTGTCAGAATAGCAAATAGGAATATTGTTACACATGCTTTAAAAAAAACCTATGAGAATCTAATCCCGGATTACCATAGTGCTCAAGGGTCCCAAATTAAACCCATAAAAGTAGCTTAATCTTCCCTCTTTCTTTTCAGAAGTGAAAAAGTTATTTAAAAGGTTTCTATCTATTAGTTTTAAGTGGTGGAGGACAAGAGGACAATGTGACGCAGATGAAGTGAAAGGAGTTTTTTTGTTTGTTGTTTTGAATTAGCAAGAACAGCAAGTAAAGGATGGTTTTAAAAAATTATAGAAACAGCTGTATGGATTCTTGGAAAAAGAAAAGAAGAAGTCAGAGGGTGGTCTGAAAGACTAGAAGCTGAGGGGAAAACAGACTCAGCAGTGAGAAGAAATTGAGGAAGCAGCTGGAAAGATGGATTATAATTAGAGGCAAAGAATGAGAATATTAGATGAATTTTCTCAACAGATAAAAAACATTAAAATATTTGGGGGAAAAAGGGTAAAAAAAGAAATCCAAATGAAAATGTGAAGATGGCAAATCAAGGGAATGATATCTGCATCCTGCAGAGAGCAAAAACTGTCATCAGTGAAAAGGACCACAGCATGCTGGCAGAAAAGCTGCAGAGGTGAGAGCAACTGCATAGGAGCCGGAGCAAAAGAAAGAATGATGGGAGCAGAAGACAGAGTTGAGCAACAGCCAGCATGGACTTGGAAAGAACAAATAATGTCAGACCTTTCAGATTTCCTTCTGCAGCTCTGTGAACAAGAGAGGAGTGGGAGATACTGGGTGGTGTCCATAATAAGGCTTTTCACATTGCTTCATAGAGCATTCTCACAAACAGGCTTTGAAAATATATTTCTAAACAGAACTACAAAGGACTGAGGTGTGAAACAGGTTGGAAATACATACTCTGTAGTGATAACCAAGGGGTATGCTTCAGAGCCTGTTTTCATTAATTATGGAAGGACAGGAAAAGAGAATGCTCATTAAACATACAGAGGACATGCAACTGTGAGGAGCTACCAGGAGATTGTATAATATGAACAGAATCATGAAGGAGAAAAGGAGAGAAAAAGCCATGATGGGAGAAAAAGGCTGAAAATTAGGACACATTTCAATGAGAATAAATCCTGTGGCAGACTCTTTAGGTAGGTATAATGAGCTACCATGTAGGAAAGATCTGATGTTCAGAGAAAACCTCAATCTTCTGAACAGTTCTTTCTACTAAAAATGAGCGTCTACAAGTAGGAAAACTACAGATCAAGTCAGTTTTCTTCTCTCTTTTCTTTTCCTGAAATAGACTCCTTTATACTTTTATTCCTTGATTTTCCCCAGCATTTTTTAAAAAACCAACTAGTTTTATCAGGTAATGATGTGACCTGGTATCACCTTGTCTTTCCCTTACTGTATTAGAGCTAAAATATCTGAAAGCAAGTTTCAACTATTTGCTTTTGCAAAATTAACTTTTTCTGGAAAACAAGAAAATAAATCATTAGTAATCCAAGAAGCAGAAAGGTCAAACTGTGTTCTTAAGAAAATGCATTTAATAATTTAGGACGTTTTGTGTGTGAGTCTGACAGCTGGACTCACCAGTGTGTTCTTTATTTGAAAGTCTAGCCAGTTTTTACATGTTAATTTCTATGTAAAAGATCAATAACTGTAACAATAAGAAGGTGCCTCACTGTCTTTTTCCTAGCAGAGAGTTGTAATGACTTTCTAACATCTCTTAAAATCCTTCTGATCTGTGTCCAAAATATAGGCTTAACTGGTGCCAGTTTAAATACTATCTCTATATAATGGTTGGCTTCCCTCTCTAAGGACAGGACTTCTCATTGGATGGTGTGTTTCCACAGAAATTCTCTGTGGTTAGGAACCCTTGGAAGCGTTGCTGACTCTTTCCAAGCCAGCTTGCTCCCCAGGGTCTCTCAAGGCACTGACGGGCATGGTTTAGTGTTTGCTAGGAATGGTTGGACTTGATGATCTGGTGGGTCTTTTCCAACCTGGCGATTCTATGATTCACATCTTGCTTCTGATATAAGGTTTGGTAGAGATTAAGAACACAGCTACTTCCCTCTTGCACTACTGATGTCAATACGAATTGGGATCCAGGTGCCACAGCCTGAGCCCATCTGAGATCCTCAAGACTGAGCAGAGGCTGATAATCACGTTTAGTTTGTGTATTAGTTGCTCTTAGGTATTTGAATTAAAGAACAACAAAACTAAATAATTTTAAATTACCAAAATTCATCAGGTTCTGCACATAGCAAGCCCACCCAGGGCATGTTACTTTGACTGTAGTGTAGAAATAACTGTTCTTAAATTTAATATTCCATGTTTTAAAAATGGATCTAAGTTAGGTAATGTGATGTGCGTCCAGAAAGCAATTGATCTGAGGGTCCCCGAAGCCCATCCATTTCCTGCAGCTTGCCTTTGACTTCTGCAAAATTTCTAGTTTCCATTTCTTCTTGGGAAGTCTAAACTTTTTCCTAGATGCCATGCATACATGAAAGTAAATTGATATTCCTCTGGCAGCTGGTTGTTCCACCAAAAAAAAAAAAAAATCATAGTTATCTGTCACAAGGTTTCCACCAAGCTTTTGGCATTTGCCACTCTAAGGGAGTGGAAAGTATGTTTAATGAACCACTTGATAGACCAGCTCTTATATGTCCTTGTTTTCTGCATGAATGGAACCAAGGAACAAAGCTTTTCGAGAAAAGAGACAGGAAACAAAACACTAAGTTATTTCCTTCCTACTGATAATTCTGTAAATCCCCTTATTTAAATGATATTTATGGAGCTGTAGATTGGGGTGTTTCTCCTTGCATGTCAGTAGATAATTCTATTTAAGCTTTTACATAATACTTCAAAATAGTTGCATAAAGATCAACGTATGCACTCAGAAAACCTGAAGTTCATTAAGAAAAGTGCAAGTAAGAATGTTTCATATAATCTGTTTGTTTTTAGAACCCTTTTTACATTGTGTTCTCCTAATGAGTGCTAAGGAGGCATTAACTTGAAAAGCAGGAACTGTAGGGGAAGGTTGATGAGCTCCCACACATAGATTGCATATTCCTCATAAGGGGGATTTACAGTTTACAAAGAACAGTGCAAAGAGCACCACTGGATACAGATGCTTGTATATTAAATCCAAGTTCTATGTTAACAAAATGACTATATAAAGCCTTTTGTTTCCACTGGCCTTTTACTGAACAAAAAATAGTTGACAACTGTGAACAAAAAGCCCTGAGTGCTTTATGTTTGTCAAATTGCCTCTTTAGTGGTTGCATTAGGAAATCAGAAGCACAAGGAAAATTCAGATTGCTTCAGGCTTTTGTGTTGAAACTTCTTTAACCAGAGACCTTATTCGACCTTCAAAATACATTCATCATTAACCTGGTGGTCTGAAGACATACCATCAGGTTTGTTTTAGGACGAAGAAACAATAAGAGGAAGGAATTAAGGGTACTCACATAACTCGTTGAGACTCAACTCTCATTAGGCCCCACATCTCTCTAGGTAACTTTTAACTGGTTTTGTATTGACTTGTTCCTTTTAATTTCACAACAGTGCAAACTGATATTCTCTATGCAGCTTAATTTTAGCATCTGTATAGACTGCTTTCTTCTTCTGCTCATTCTGTGTTTTCCTATAATCCATTATCTTTATTGATTTAAATGTTATTGATATAGGGGTAAGTTTATAGATACATTAATCAAATTCCAAGTTACAATTTAAGTCTGTAAGTGAAATGGATGTGACTGAAAAATCTGTAATGAATAAGCCATTTTCTATTTATTCTTTGGGAATTCACTTGTCATTCATGAGAGTTGCAGATGGCTCCTGGACTAAAGGCACTGATCTAAATAAAATGTGTTGTAAAGAAATTAATGGGTAAAAGAGAAGCACTTCACTAAATTATTTAATCATGCATTGGGAATGGAACTCAGGGTTTTCAGGTCCTGCAGAAAAAACTATAAGCATCTTAATTTGGGCACTGATTTGCAGGCCATGGCAGGCCAAGAATAGGAAACGTTAATTCATTTTTATCCTGTATGAGTGAAATACAGAGCAGCGAACAGAGGTTGATCTCTATTCCTCCCTCCATCATCAGAAGTCTTTTAGAACCAAGTTTCTTTAATGTTACAGGCAATTGTCAGTCTTGACAATTATATACACAGTGTTGCTGTATTATAATATTATATAGCACATGTATTATGGAAGTTATGCGTATGTAAATGCTAATATATTTAGGGTAATACTACTTACGAAAGGAAAGGTTCTCTTGTTTGATCTAAAGAACTTATATTAATTTTCATCCAGCAAATGAATGAATGTGTGGGAAACAAGCGATGAGTGTAAGCAAAGGGACGGTAAACACACACAAGACACAGCAGTACAATGTCTTGATGCTGCCTGGCCATAAAAACAAAGACTAGATATTTTCACAAGCATTTGATGACACAAGAAGTAAGGCCATTCATACCAAATTCAGAATAAACATCTGAATTACTCACTTAGGTTCACTAGATCATCAGTGGAGAGAAGAAGGCATATTTTAAATTCTCCTGATGAAGGAATTTTGCATAGGTTGGATGGAATACTTCCCAATAATGCCTGTTTCTTTCTGTTGCCTATACAGAGTTATCAGGTGAACAGATCAGAGCAGACATGTAGAAGCAGGTGAGGTGAATCCCACCAGAGGAGTCAGAGCTCCTCTGGAATTATGATTACACTGCTATCAGTTGGTGAGTTTGGGAAGCAAACTAAGGATGTGCATGTTTGAATGCCTTTAAAAATGCTACCCTTATAATCAGTGGCTTTTAGAGGCTCACCTGACAGCTTTCAGAAAAACTGCAAGTTAAGACAGCACTGCTTTTCTCTTATTTGGTGGTATTCCTGAGAATTACACCTGTTGAGGTTTTTTTATACTTTTAGCTGATTCCTCAGGCACATGGGCAGTCTCAGTCTGAAAAGGATATAGAAATGTGATGGGTATCCAGAGATTTGGAATGGCATCAATACAAGGAGTAAGTAAATAAACTGGGACTCATCATACTGAAAAAGCATTTCTAAAAAAACCCCTCTATGAAATCAGTAAGATTGTGTAGATGAATATGTTCTTTTTCTCATTGCTTTTCTTAGTTTCATTAATGATCCCTAATTCTCATGCTATGAAGTCACAGATTCAAAATGTACAATGTAAATATTGGGATTTTTAAATATGTAATATGGCATCACAACACTACGGATCTAAAGAGCAAAACCAATGAGACCAGTATCTGGAAGGCATATCTGGTAATGCTTGTTCATAGAATCATCGGATGTCCTGAGTTGGAAACGATTCACAAGGATGACCAGGTCCAACTCCTATCCCTGCACAGGGCAGCCTCAATGTTCACACTGTGTGTCTGTAAACTGATGAGCTGTGCTCCTCAGTCTCCTCTTCTGTTGATCACATGGGAAACATCTCTGGGTCAGTAAGTTCCAGAACTACAGAATACTGGAAGGCAGGAGGGCACATCACAGGGGCAGGCTCTTTATGCCTGCCCATTCCTATAATCTTTCCTCAGTGTCTGCTTTCAGCAGCTACTAGCATGAAGGTGCTGAGCTAAATGGATGATTAGAAGCACACTTAAGAAATAAAGTATTTTCTGAGCCGCTACTGGAACTTTGCAGTACATCAGATTCTCCAGGATAAAATGCTTAATGTCAGGATTTATTTGCTAGTAGTTCCCTGTACTTAAAGTACAAATCTTCCAGGGACAGGAGCTCTTGAAATAATAAGCTATTTTATTGAGACGCCATACAAGAATCTCAGTTCAAGAATGTCTAAAGTTAATTAAAGTTTAAAACTTAAGTTATAATAAAATATCCAACTCCTTGTGCAGGCCATGTAGTAATCACAATAAAGCCACCTTGCTCAGCTCTAGACTAGAGTCAGAGAACATGAACATCAGCAGCACTGCTCTATAAGACTCCTGTGGCAATTTCAAACCCAGCACTGATTGAAGCTGAGAAGAAAGGCATCCAGTATTCCTCTGTCAGTGTGACTGCTTTGCATGCTGCCTTCAAATAGATGGGAGAGACTGTGTTCAAAACCAGAGCCATTCCTTTGAGGCAAAGGGCTGGAAGGTTCAAAAGAGGGTAAACTCTTTGTCAGCGCTTACAGCATCGTGCTTTCAGAAATTACTGCTGTCAGCTGGAAGTGACTGCCCTGCAGCCAAGGAATGAAGACTGGCTAAGTAGAAACTAAGCTGGTTGCAGTGGGAATTAAAACAATTTTACTAACCATTTTCACTGATGCACTGTAAACTTCTGCAATGGTTTAAGCAAGAGCATTTTAGTTCATGTTATGAAAAACAAAGGAACAATGCAGTAACCCCAGCAGAGCAGGAGAGGCTAACATCACTGAAAATGCCACTTGGTATCTTGCTGTTGTATCATCATTAGAGGCTAGTTTCAATTTTCCTTAGTTCTGAGTCAATAACAAGCTTGAGAACAGGAGAAAAAATCTGTGACGAATGTTTTCTTGTGGTTACCTGTCCTAGGGTTTCTCTGGAGCCTTCTGGCAGGTACCAGCTACTTGGGCACATAATGCTACATCATAGAAGATGCTACATCTTCTAATTCATAGAAGAAAATGGTGGTGACAAACAGAGAGGAACGTGCCAGGTAGCGGCCACCTGGTTCAGGTAGGCTTCATCATCACTGGACAGTCCTAAATAACAGGTCTGAGTGAGATGCTTTGGCAAGAAGTACCCCAGTGCCAGAGCGATGATGTGAATGAAAGATGATGTGTAGTGTCTTAGCTAAGAGTTGTGTAGTGCCCCAGGATGTGCTCCTGCAAGGGTTCAGTAGTGTAAAATGCAGTTCCCAAAAGCAGGTCACCGCAAGTACATCCAGAGGTGCCCTGCCATGTGCTCTGAGGCTGTGTTCAGTTATTCTGTTCCTCAGGCCAGCAGTCTGATCCATCCTAGTTCTCCCAAAGGAGTTTCCAGCCATCCATGGTGTTGGAATTGGCAGATCAGGGCTCATGAGTGCTCTTGGGAGAGGAAGGGGTTGGTGGCTAATACAGCTTTGTAGCTGCCTCTTTGTATTTTAGGATTACAGAGTCAAAAATGGTATAGCATAGATAATGAAAACCATTACTATAATATTAATCCTTGTCCTCTCCATCAGAATTTTAATCGTGTAAAGTGCCATCCATCTAGATTAAAATCTGCTTTTAGGATGTTGTGGTATCTCCAGTTGTTATATCCTGGAACCAGTTCATTCATTCACTGAGAAAGAGAGAGCACAGTCCTGTGTGCTTGGTGACTCTGCTGAGAGCTGTGTTACTACACAATAAATGCTTCTGAATTCTCCTTTCTTCTAGAAGGGCTTCCTAGAATGACAGCTGGCTTCTTTATTTATTTCACACAGGTCTGAATTGTGGAAAATACTGCAAAGCAGTCAAATACCAGGTATCAACTGTTCTATAATGTATGTCTTTTGCTAATCTGTGGGATTCCTTTTCGCTTTTTTTGTGCACAAAAGGAAAACAGCGGGAAAGAAAAAAAATGGAAGCTGTGCGATTTTTGGAGGCTCTTGTCAAAGGACTTTTGTTCAAAAAACCAGAAGTTAAAATTGTTATCATTAGGTGGCATTTGGCAGATGCACTGTACAAACTCAGCTTCACAAAGTGAAAGGACTGAGCAATTTATAGCAATTTATGACTTTAAGCCTCATCATGGATCTGGGAGGATGAATTCCTTATGCAAGGTGCTGCATGCACAGCTGGTGACTGCAGAGATATCTTGGCAGCATTTTTCACAGACAGCCCCTCTCATTCTTCCAATCCTTCATCTGCTATGTCACTGCTCTCTAATGGTAACTCAGGTCATCCTGTTAGGGTTGTGGTCCAGCAGTACGTATGGGTCTCTGGAAAATATGAATCAAGGTTACATACATACTAGCAGTGAATTTAAAGCAGTTTTTACAATGATTAGTTGGTAGGTAACATAAAATCCTTTGTGTGTGTGTTCATCATAAATATATACATTGGTGGATATTCAGCAAAATGCACATTAGAGAATCTTGATTTCAAGATGAAAGGTAAAAAGGAAAGAGCAAGAGTGCAGCTAAGCATCAGTATCAGTGCTGTCTACCACATCTGTCTTCCATAGCTAAAAGGTTCTAGAAGTCTGAAATAGAGATTCATAGTAGTATTTTGCAACTAGATTAACACTAGAGGGGTTTTAAACCTCTTCTTTCTTCTAAGATTAGATAATCTCCACTGCAAGCCAGAGCAGGTGCCAGAGGACCTGCTCATTTTCCCTGATGTGTGTCAGCAGATGCCACAGTGTGACCCTCACAAAGGCAAAGCAGTGATCAGTAGTGAGAATACTGTAACAGGGAAATAGAAAAAATTATGGGCTGCTAATGGATGCAGCTGTGGCTGTGTTTTGACAGTATAAAAGATCTCATTTAACAAAAACCAGACACAGCAGTATCAGTCCCCAGATGTAACAAAAACATGTTTATCTGAGGATTCCCACAGCAGTGAGCAGTAATCACTTCCCGTGTTACACCAGAAAAGGCTTTCTCACTTTCTGGGGTGACAAAGTCCTGAAGGCCTAAATCTGCTCTGCTGAGATGAACAATTAAATTAAATTACTCTGTTAGTTATGTTAATACAGCAACTGCTTCAGCATAATCCTGTGCCCAGTAAAGAATCTGTGATTTAGTTACATTTTTTATAAATTCAAATGTCTCATCTAGACTATAAACTAATTCCTATTGTTCTCTATTAGAGGCACGTTCATCCTTTTGGACAACAAATGTTTAAGAGCAGCTGTCTGATTTAGTCTTGGAGAAAGGCTTTCATGGTTCTGATTTAGTATTCAGCCCCTCTGTAGAGAGCTGGGGTAGTTTTATTTAAACTACATGTTTGTCAAGCCTCTCTAAGCAAAAGGCCGACCGGTGTAAACTGAGGAAGCACTTCTGACTTCAGTGGGTCTGTGACCATTTAACTGGTCCTTGGTCTCTAGGGTGGAGTTACAACCTGTGCAAATGCTACAGGGAGTTTTGTGCTCTTTTTTTTTTTTTTTTGACTAATGTTAGACATAACTCCAATGGTCATGACCTTTTTCCTGATCTTCTGAGAGGCATCAAATTTGCTCTTTTTCAGGACAAATCTCTTTATGCTGTTTTCAGAGCAGCAGATGAACACCACCTCTTTTATCCTCTTTTAACACAGAGAAATAAGCATCTCCTCTGTACAAACTTGGGTTTGATGCGGGGTTTTTTTCCATTTAAATTCCTAAAGGAAGATGGATCCTTATTTCCTGCTATGTCTGCATAGCCACAAGCAAAAGTAAAATGCCAAAAAACCCACAGTCTGTTGATATCTGCTTTTTATCAACCTCTCTCCCTTTTAGATGCTTTTCTGAATGGGAACCAACAGAATGGAAATCAAATGTAAAAGAATATATATAAATGCAGCATGGGGGGAAAAAAAGTCTTTTACAAATATTTAGAATCATGTTTATTTTATGGCTTTAATACTTGTTAAAAATAGCCCCCAAAACTGAGCACATGTGGAAAAAATGCAAACCATGCTCTGTGTTGTCAAAATCCAATTGTCTTAATCCAACATACAAAACCAGGACAGCATATTGCAAAAATGGATTTCCATGTGTAATATTAGAGCAGGTAGCACAAGCCTATTCCTTGAACCTTTACCATAGAGTATATGTTGGCATGTCAGGTCCTATTTTCACATTCTCTTTACACCATAATGTCTTCAACAATTGTGAGTTGTGTTTGCCCACTGATATGTTCTCAGTTACAGACTATTCATCACTTCTGCAATTACCAGGGTAATACATTTTGTTATAAACTGCCTTAGATTCTCTTTGTTAAGGCTTCCTTATAAACATAAACATCCACTTATCTTTTTTCACTCAGCCATATCTCTAGAAACAATGGCAAGCTAAATATCTTAGAAGAGTTTTCAGATCTGAGTGGCTTCAGAGTTGCAGGGGCATTGTACTGCAAATGCAGGCTCTGGGTGTAATTACAGTAGCAGTCGTCTGTCACTTGTGCAAGTAGGCAATAACCATCTTTTTGCCTTTGGTTAACATAATTTTGAGTACATGGAGGATGCCTTAGGAGATGAAAAAAAAAGCAATATTCAAAATAATTTGCAAAATAAATACAGTGGTGTGAAATGAGAAGTGAGGAGATGCCCTCAGCAGAATGTGGTCTCCTCGGCTTGCCTACAGTAAGACCTGTAACTATTGACACATAAGAAACTTCAAAGGCAAGAGAAATGTGCCACCATTTACTGAAATATTGGTTGTGTTCTGTTTAATCTTTTCATAGTTCTTTTTTTGGCCTTTCTTTTTTTTTTCCTTTTGCAACCTTTCCATGGAAACATAACACAGTCTATTGTTTTGTTTAGTTTTTGTCATTTGCTTTTCTTCTATTGACCTCTTCTAATATGTGTCTGATTCTATTTTTTTCAGACAAGTTAATGATTCAGGAAGAGGAAAGACATTTTCAGGGCAACTTGAATATAAATGATAAACTGTAAGTCACATTTGTTTGCACATGGATAGTATTTGTGGTTTCACACTGTTCCAAAGCAGAGGCTCTGCTTCCAAGAACTGGCTGGGTAGTTTGCCTGTTATTTATCACAGTGTCCTAGAGAGATGACTTCTGGATTATTAACAGAGCTGTCATTGCACTCTTACATGCAGGCCAAACTGATCTTGCTGCTTTTAAAATACTTAGAAGCTGTCACGAAGGAAAAAAAAAAGCCTAGAAATACTCATCTATTAAACTTATTGTCAAATGTCTTCTAAATGCTAGCAGTATTTTATTTGTAATTAAACCCTTCATGAACTTTCCCAATTTTCCTGTTGTTCCTGCTCCATGGCTTGCAGTACAATCCTCCTCTTTCTTTAAATCACAGTGAGATTAAACTAATGATTATTGACTTCTCAAAGTTGGAAGGGATCTATAGAGGCAATACTATCTTCCTGAGTGCATGGAGCATCTTACCTTCAGCATCCCAATGAAATTAATTCAAACAGTAATTTAAACTCCCAAATATTCCAGGTGTCTTTACCTGGTTCAGTTTAGAGACTAGATCAGCAGAGACCCAAGGTAGGGATGATGAAGCGTTTTCTACATGCCTGGACAGCATTTGCCAGTCCTTCACTTAGGTTTATGGAAGTTAAATGTGTAATCTGAGGCTTTCCCTGGAAATGCATGTTCATCCTAAAAACCACTGAGTTGTGTGTCTTCTTACCAGATGGAATTCACAAATCCAAACTGCAGCATGCTCTGTAATATGTTGAAGGAGTTATCAGTGGTCTATTTAGGAATCCATTATGGAAGTGATTATTTTTACTTCAATTGATTAAACTGCTCATGTTGCACTGTGGCAGTGAAGTCTGTGACCTAAGAAAGTTTGCCAAGTTCCATGACACATCTCTCAGTACAAGCAAGTCATATATAAACCTATCTTGGGTTACTTTATTTTCCTTTTCTGGGCTATGAGAAGCTAAAAGAAGACAATCTGTGAGTGTTATTATTATAATTACATTCACTTGTTTCATATGACTGAGCCTAAGCATCAGCCCTGTGGAAATAGAAGAGAATTAGAAATATTCTTTGAACCTCTTACCATGGCTCTAAGCTGCATTTACATCTATATTTCCTGTTTCTTTATGTGATTAGTCTATATAGATATTCTAGAGAGGATTCGGTCCCTGAATATGCGGAGAAGTATGTTCAAATATAGTTAAGTTCCTAAAGACGAACTGAAAACACAGTGGATTATTCAAAAGCAACTAAGCCGCTTTTCTGTCAGTTTCTTAGTGGCTTTTTATTGTCAGTAAGTAATGTGGGCGCCAGCTCAAGGGAAATTGGTAAAGAAAAAGGCTTAATTTTAGTAAAAGGTGAACTGGCCAAGGTCAGTTGTCTGCCCCTGCAGACACAGTTTTTTGCTGAGATAGAAATGATATATTTTAACTGTGGATTTCATCTCTGAATACCTCATCTGCACTCATCGACCCAAAACAGAGAAAAAGCCCACTTGTTTTGCTCAATAAAGACAATCCTTTTGACTCTTGATTAAATTTGAAATCCAGTTCTTTTACCAAAGTGTTTAATCTAGTTTCTGCTACACAGAAAAATAAACCCAGCAATTTCCTCCTTCTTTATAGCAGTGGCTCTAAAAATGTAGGGAATTATACTTAATTGTACTTTTTCTGTGATGAAAGGTTATTTTTAATTCATTTTCATAAGAACAAGACTCCTAACCCAAGTTGCAGGTTTTATCCCTTGTTTGCTTTATTTTCCAGATGCTATTTCTACCCTGGCAGTATGGCCTTTTCCTGTCATAGAAGCACAGTAAAAGGAGGGGAAAAAATGTAAAATTTCCTATTGAGTGTTTCAGTTCACCTGGAATAACATTTGACGTAACAAGAGCAATCTTCCCTTAAAAAAAGTCCCGCATACACTATTTAAACTAAAATGTATGCAGTGGAATTGCAGTCCTCTGTTTGTAAGGTAAATGAAAAATTCCCAGAAAATTTGGCTTTCTGCCTAGAGGGCACTGGATGTGAAAAACATCACTCAGAACACCACGGGGACTTATAACACTCAAGACCAGTACAAGAAAGGACTAATTTAGAGGTTATTAATATGAAAACTTTGCCACAGTTTCAGTGCCCCCTGTTAGTGCATTACAGAGTGTCCCATTTCCCAGGGCCCTGTCATCCATCTCTAGATGGTGAAAAAAGTTGAATTATTTTTTCAAGTTGCATTAAATCCTGCTGTTTCCATTTGATTTCCAAAAGCAGTTAAGTTACCATATTAAGCTTCCAAAGATCAATGTTCTGAATCAGGTCTTACTGAATACTCAGCTTCCTCCCTAATCACTGATCCATGTTCCAAAATTAAAGTAGTCATAAGCACATTACTTGGTGAAATCTTCTAAGGTCATGGAATCATAGAATCATAGAAGGGACATCCAGTTCCAACCCTCTGCCATGGGCAGCGACATCCCACCAGATCAAGCTGCCCAAGACCCCATCCAACCTTGCCTTCAGCTCTTACAACCTGGCCTTGAAGTCTGTTACATATGCTATGACTACCAACCTGAAAGATAGCAAAGTTGGTAAATATGCCCTCGTTCCCATTTGTTTTTCACAGAAATGGTCTCAAACATTCATTCTCATAGATTTAGTTCAGCCAATTGCAACCAGTGGATGAACTAGTTTTAAACTGTTATGAGCACAATAAGAATCTGTCCACCCAAAGATATTAAATGTTACTTGTTGGATTCACAATGTTTCCCACTCTACTCTGCTAAGGTAAAGTAGTGCAAACGTCCTCCATGAGGCCTCACAAGAGGACTCAAGACAACATGAGGGAAGCCAAGCAAAGATTTGCCTGTTAAAAAATGTTATGATGAAAACTATGTGATGCCTTTCTGTCTGTAAAGGTTCACTGCAATAGAGAACGTGTTTCTGGAGCCCTATGGAAGTTAAAACTATCCTGGAGCAGGATCACATGTCTTCATTATTCTGGTGCTGTATTTCTTTTAGGACAGAAAAGGTATTACTATTATTGTTCATTAGTTTTTCTTCTTCATGGCATTAAGAATTAGACTATGCCTGACTTCCTAGAGACACGCTTAATAGGAGCTTTATTTGGTTATTTTTTCAACTTCTTTTTTTAAGTATCAGTGATAGCTGATAAACCCTTGGATTCTTCTAGATGAAATTTAATGACAAAAAGACCATATTTCTTTTACGAGTGTTTAATTTATGTGCTATATTTCAATTCTGCTACACTAAAAAATATATTTCCTATGTATAATGAAATAACATTTTGTGTCTGCAACACATACATCAGTGCAGAAATAGATGGCATTTGCTGGACTCATTTTACAACAGACAGTGAGAAGCAGGGTCAGATCTATAAAACTAGGATGAACCTTGAGAAAAACACTACTGTGCATCAAGAGTAAGCTCAATCTTTACCGAGTCCCAAAATCTCATACGGAAGTTTACCTGGCAATACTTTCCTAACAAAAATGCTATGGAACACAGTCTAGCAGCTTGTCTCTGTTTTTTAGTCAGTCTGGTAGCATCCAGAGTGTTTGAAGATCAGTTTAGAAAATGTCTTAGAAAAGCAAGTGTAACCTCCTAAATGTGAAAGGGATGTGTCTCCACAACAGCAAAAGGTGTTGTACTGGGTAGTAAACCAGGATATCAGTTGGTTTTATATAGAGCGCTGTAAATCCTGGCTGCTGTGAAGCAGTGCAGAGACCATAGGAGGTACTCCATGAACTACCTAGGAAAGGACTTTGTTGCAGTCCAGCATTTTGCTGTTCAGAATGCTGTTCTAGGAGGTTCCTGGAGTGTGTGGAAGATAACTTCCTTGCACAGCTGGTGAATGAACCAACAAGGGAAGGTGCCCTCCTGGACCTGCTGTTTGTGAACAGAGAAGGCCTTGTGGGGGATGTGGCAGTAGGAGGACGCCTAGGACTAAGCGATCATGAGATGATAGGGTTTTCTGTTCTAGGTGAAGTGAAGAGGGTGGTTAGCA
>WAAB01021661.1:562606-622052 GCA_013389865.1 Piaya cayana | reverse complement strand
CCTACCCTCCAGCAGATCCACACTTCCACCCAGCTTAGTGTCATCTGCAAACTTGCTAAGGGTGCACTTCATCCAGGTCATTGATGGAGACATTGAACAGGGCTGGAGCCAGCACTGAACCCTGGGGAACATCACTTGTAACTGGCCTCCGACTGGATTTAACACCATTCACTACCACTCTCTGGGCCCGGCCATCCAACCAGTTTTCCACCCAGGAGAATGTGCGCCTGTCCAGGCCAGAGGCTGACAGTTTCCAAAGCAGAATGCTATGAGAAACTTGTCAAAGGCTTTGCTGAAGTCCATGAAGACCACATCCACAGCCTTTCCCTCATCCAGCAGCCAAGTCACTTTGTCATAGAAGGCGATCAGGTCAGTTTGGCAAGACTATGTGGCAAGTATTTTTGTAAATAAACAACCTATTAATCTCACTTTGTAATCACATTTAAAAGGCAGGTGTGACATCTGGGGGTATTTAAGAGACAGGTGGATGGGATGCTGAGGGGCATGGTTTAGTGGTTGATAGGAATTGTTGGACTCGATGATCCTGGGGGTCTTCCAACCTAGTGATTCTGTGTGTGATCTAAGCATCCTCAACTCAGTGAGGGGACAGATACCTCCTGAAGAGAAATAGACATCCCAGACAGTTGGGATGAATCACTTCTTCCCAAGTGCCTGTTTCTATAAATTGCTGGTAGAAGATGACTAGTAGTTTCACTCAAATACTCTCCCCTTAGCTGAAGTGAATCTCATCTAAGATTAATAATTTCAGATAAATATTGGAAGGGGAAAAAAAGTCCAAACCAGACTTTCTACAATTCAGGGCATTTGTTTGCCTTCCCACAAGTAGAATTATGCCTTGGGTAATAAATGTGCCTATAAATATCAGGTAACTGTGGGAATTTTTAGAGATTGTGTGCTGCTGGAAGGATAAATAGAGACTGGCTGCCAGTGCTAGCAGGATGGCAATCTCTCCCTCAACAAAAAAATTGGAAGTTGTTGCTACTCACATGTGAAACATTGTGGGGAATGACAGTTAAGAATCAAATATAAGAGAAACTGAACTGAAGCAATTCACTTAACAGATTTCAGTAATGAACAAAACCTTGAACCTTACGGATATATCCAAAGATTCAGGAACTTTATAGTTACATGCTTTAATGTTGAACTGCTAAAGCCTGGTCCCTGAACACAGATCACTACAGTCATCCTCATATTGCACCTGAAAATGAATACAAAACTATTACCACACTCACCCCACAGAACTCTGAGCATACCATAGTTAAACTCTGGGCTTGCATGTGAAGCATACAAGTACCCTGCAGCAATTTTCACAGGGCTACATCTACTCAAGTTCTGCAGTCTGTAACCATTCTTGAAGAGCTTGGTATAGTTCTTGCTTCCTCTATTCCCCAAATAAACCCTGTATTTCCTCTTGAAACATAAGTTCTTTACCTACTTCTATACTTTTGTACTACAGAGAACACAGCCCTAAGCAAGTCTTATAATCACAGAATCATTGAATAGTTTGGGCTGAAAGGGACCTTAAAGATCATCCAGTTCTAACCCCTGCCATGGGCAGGGACATCCCACTAGATCAGGTTGCCCAAGGCCCCATCCAACCTGGCCTTGAGCACCTCCAAGGATGGGGCAGCCACAACTTCCCTGGGCAACCTGTGCCAGTGTCTCACCACTCTCACGGTGAAGAAATTCTTCCTTATGTCTAGTCTAAATCTGCTGCTCTCCAATTCATACCCATTGCCCCAGTCTTATCACTACATGACTTCATAAACAGTCCTTCCCCAGCTTTCTTGTAGCCCCTTCAGGTACAGGAAGGTCTCTATGAGGTCTCCTGGGAAGCTTCTCTTCTCCAACTCTCTCAGCCCATCCTCATAGCAGAGGTGCTCCAGTCCTTTGATCATCTTTGTAGTCCTCCTCTGGACTCACTCCAACAACTCCCTATCCTTATGTTGAGGATTTCAGAACTGGACAGAATACTACATGTGAGGTCTCCCAAGAGAGGAATAGAGGGGCAGAATCACCTCCCTTGACCTCCTGGCCACGCTTCTTTTGATGCAGCCCAGGATACGGTTGTCTTTCTGGGCTGTCAGTGCACATTACCAGCTCATGTTGAGCTTCTCATCCATCAGTACCCCCAATAGCTTCTGTGCAGGGCTTCTCTCATTCATGTCATCCCCTATTCCGTACTGAAACTGCAGGTTTCCCTGCCTAGGACCTTGCACTTGGCCTTGTTGAACCTATTTGGTTCTCAGCAACTCTGCACCAACCTTTTAGGAAAATGCACCCACCACAAAGATAAGAGCTCTCAGAAGGAGTGCTGCAAACTGCTCCAACTGTATCAGTTCCAATGTGCAGGAAGCAGGTTATTAGGAATTATTGTATATTTTCATTTACTCAAATTATATACCTTGAAAAAAATACATCTCAACAATTACTTGCTGATATTGTTATTACTGTTCTAACTTTGTCCAGTGTGACTTAGAAACCCTTTTGCCAAGTGATTTTTAACTTTCTATACCAGAAAAAATATCTATATCTTTACAGAGAAAAGCAAAGCTAAATAGCAATTTCCCTCACTTTATTTTGTGAACATGAAGCTTATGAAAGGCTCAGAGGAAATGTATTATAAGAAGGCCATAGTCTCAGCCTTTACTGTGTGTTATTGGCAGCTAAATGAGGGAAACAGGAATAACCCATAAACTCAGTAAAATCTGCTACTTTGACACTCTACTCACTCAAGATATATATTCAGGAGGATTGCTTCTCTCAAACTAGGATCACAATTTTTCTATTCACATTCCCTGATTCCTCAGATTAATTTATGGCAGGGCTATAACGAGACATCTCAGCCCCAGAGGGCAAGCTCTATGTTCAGTAAGATAATTTCATTTTCCCCTTACTCTGACATGAAACTGCAATACTAAGTATACATCTCTAAATTTTCAGTTACACAAAATCAGTCTGCATACCTGCAGCCAAGAAAGATTGCACCAACAGCATGATTGCATCTGCAATTTCTGATATTCAATACTTAATATTGTTACAGAGTAAGAGTGTATCATTTTTTTACGGTGTGAATTGCTTTATTCAATTCATAAGCAGCTTCAAAATCTACCAAAGTAAATCTTCCTTGGGCACAAACAATGGAGAGCAGCAAAAAAAAGAAAAACTTCCTCTAAAAGTCCTGGTCCCTGATGTTACCTTAAATACAATGAATACTAACAGGTATCTACTAAAATAAGCTTCCAATATAATCTTGCCAATTACACCAATGGTTTCTGCAAATGGCATTTAATTAATGGATAATTACGCTCTGTTTTCTTGAGAGAGTCCAGCAGGAGCTGGTCTTCAGTTGACATTCACTTCATTTCTGCCGCTCTCTTAGCAGGATATTATTCTACAGCCTCATGAATGTGATAATGATGGTAAAGACTACATTAAAAAAAGACTAGTTAAATTTCTAGATATTTATGCTTTGAAGAGATATTATTGGTATCTTTCTTTCAGCTTACAGACTGGGGCTTTGGAAAGGTCTAGTCTCAAAAGTCTGCACAAATTAATTTGTTTAATAGTGCTGAAGTCTGCAATGCACACTGTTAGTGTGTGGCTCCTGCTACTTGCACAAGTAGGAGGGTATTGGACTTAATCTGTTTTTCCAAATCCTGGGGTTGGTGATGAATTTCCTTCCAAGCCTTTGCCTAGCTGTACTGCCATAGTGGCTATAGGGTAACTACTATACTGAGCTCTTCAGACTCAGCCTACATCAGGCTTCATTGTAGTTTAAAGCAATTTCTAGTCAGAGTACAAGTGATGTATTTAAATATGAATCACTACATTTGGGCAGAACAAGCATGGAAAACAGTTAATTTACATTTTCCAGGCTATGCAAAAGTCAATATACAAGAACATTATTTGTATAGAGATTTTTTAATTAAATAAATGTGTTAGTCAGCATGTTCCTCAACGTGGCGTTCAAAAAGTTATTTCTTAGACTATCTTCCAGCTGTTGTATAATAGTCTGCTTTCATTTATAATATGTGCAGTCACACAAATTCTATTGACGTCAGTTGTTGTTCACTTCTTATAATTAGTGCATAATAGTCTTATGTTTAATGCAGAGAAGTTGAGAAACTATTAATTTTTCTAAAAAAATTAAGTTGTCATGAAAATGTAACGAAGATAAGAAAATTAAATGAACTCTTTTATGAGTCTGAATGAAGCTTAAATTAAAAAAAATAGATGACTTTCTACATTTGGGTTTCGCTTTAAGCGTAAATAACTTCGTCTGGTGCCTTGACAAAATGTGTACATGTCTTGCATTAGGAACAACCCCCAAATACGTAAAAAATGACTAATCAAGGATCTCATAGATCTCGTGTCACCTACATGATTATTATTTATTTATCACCGCATAAAACAGACTTGGAACACATTCCGGTAGTGCAGAATTATCAGAGTGATGACATCCAGCTTAAAAATACCTGTATCCATCATTCGACCTTCTTCTGAGCCCAAAATCATTGAGATACATATTGGAATCAATGGTAGAAAATCTCATCTACTGTAAAAATCCTGAAAATAAAGCAGATCTCTTCATAGATGAAAGACGGGGACTAGTCTGTTATTCTTATTCATGCCTGTTCTAAGCTTCAAGGTGTCATTTTAATGTATCAGTTAAAACCAAACCAAAAATCTAGTGTGTTAGTAAAAGTAAAATTAAACATGTAAAAACCAAGGCATTAAGGTTGTTAATTAATTAATTCTCAAGAAACAGCAAGGTCAGTGCATCCCTTACCATGCAAAACTTGCACTGGTTGTTCACTTAAACCTCTTGTGAAACTGTTTTGATAAAACTGTGCTTTAGGAAGTGTTAATGGCTATACTAAAAAAGTTTTCTTCAAAACAAAGTTTTCTTCCAATTTCCAGAAAAAGACTACTTTTCACTGTTGGGGAAGACTAAATTTGCATCTTTTGACATGACTGTGGGGATGGTTACATCTTGCAGATAACATTTGTGAGAACTGCCAGACCTTGAAAGGACAGAAAATCCAATGACTGGAAGCATTATTTTTTGACAGACTTTGAAGAATGAAATGACCCATGAGCAGATAGAAACAAAAGACTCATTTGCAAGGTACAGCCTTGAGGCTTTTCTGGGAAATTAGTTTCAGGCCTAGTTAGCCCAGCATATACTGCTGAGAAATTGCAGCCTATTTTCCAGGTTCTAAATAGGGAAAGACTTGGGACCTGATCCAAATCGCAGTGAGGTCAACAGGCATCTTTCCACAGTTTCCAACAGGCTTTGAACTGGAGCCTTTGTCCTGAACACTGTTAGTAAGCAAAGCTGTGAGAAAGTATTATGAGTGGTTGCTCTACTGAGCCTCTTCAGGAAAAAGCCCTCATCTGTGAGATGTGCCTATGCACATGAGAGTGCGTGGGTGTGTATACAAATTACATACAAACAGGAAAAAACATTTTCATAAGCAAACTTCTTTCCTTACGTGACTCCCTCCTGTCCCAGCTATTTTTGACTGAAAGTACTATAAACAGAGCAGGACAGATATTTGTGTCATTCAGATAATGATTTCTCTTGGGTCAGTGTAAGAGCAAACAGAATTAAGTCTCCTTTTGGCTGAGATATGGGGTATATCTCTGTCCCCTCATATGTGCATGCAGTCTAAGCTTTCCATGATTCCCTCATTTTTCTTGCCATCTTTTCATAATTACTTGACATCACCCATCCTGGCATTACGTTCCCACTCCACCTTCAAATGACCAAGGGTTCCTTGCCATTCCTTCTTTCTCCACCACTGCATGCAGATCCTTCTTACCCTTCAAAACTCCTGCCTGCATCGTGAATAAATTGTCTGTTTCTGCAGGGGAATCCTAATGATGGGAGGGGGGAAAAAAAAAGAAAAAAAGCCAGTTGGAATTTGCTGTTAATTCTCAATGAATTTCCATTGCAACTGCTCATATCTCTCTTCTAGGCTCCAATTTACTCTCTTTTAGCTGCATCTGCAATGGAAGATCTTTGCAAACACAGACTTAACACTGCTTAGCATATTTATTCCCTCTTTCACTGCCAAACTCCGTTGCTCATCATAGTCTAATTAATTTCTACTCAACATATTCATACTATGCAAAGGGTCAGTTTGAGGATTTTTCATTAACTTAGCTTAGAAAATTATTTTATTATGCCATAAACAAAAAAGAAACATTATCCACACAAGCAATGTGTGAAGAGAATAGGTCTCCAAATCTGCTGCAGAAAAACACAATGCTAACCTCCTTGAGTTTGTCTTGCTGAGCTAGTTGGTAAGAAGTGTTAACTGCAAATACATAAATTCTGAGTTGTAACCTAAAAGGAGATTTTGTTTCAGGATGAGTTTTGTCTGTGGGAAACAGTACACCGCACTCCATCCACTGTCTCGTAATTCATGTGTTCAGAGAAGGGCAAAGGAACTGGTGATGGGGCTGGAGCACAAGTGTTATTGGGGTGGCTGAGGGAATGAGATCTGTCTAGTCTGGAGGAGGCTGAGGGGTGACTTTATTGCTCTCTACAACTACCTGAAATGAGGTTGTAGTAAGGTGGGTGCTGCTCTCTTCTCCCAAATAACAAGTTATAAGACAAGAGGAAATAGCCTCAGGTTGCCTCTAGGTAGGTTGAGATATTGGATATCAGGAAAAATTTCTTTACTGAAAGAGTGGTGAAACACTGGACGTGGCTGCCCAGGGAAGTGATGGAGTCACCATCCTTGGAGATGTTCAGAAAACACGTAGATATGGCACTCCAGGACATGATGACATAGGCATGGTGGTGTTGGGCTGGCAGTTGGAATCAATGATCTGAGAGGTTTTTTCCAACCTTAATGTATTCTATGATTCATTCTGAGATCCCCAAAATTCATCAGCGTCATTGTTGTTTCCCATTCTGTCCTTTTGTTGTAGATCTGCAGACTGCTGCCATACTGTTATTAGACCAATCAGTTCTACCTAATTGCTTGCAGATACGTGATTGAAGGTTATGAGTATGACTACAATGCAGGCTGCTTCTAAATATGATAAATCAATCTTTGTTAAGGTCTTTCATACCAGAGTTAATTTAGTCAAGGGTACCACACACTATGGAGTAAGCAGTAACCTCCCTACTCAAAACTTAGGAGCAAAAGCTCTGTTTTGTAGAGGATTCAAGGATTTGGGGTTGATCGTCTGGTCAGGGGAGTGGGTGGGGCAGGTGGAGGGGGTTGGACTTTCCTTACGGTCACATCCCTACTCCAAATTTCTGTAATTTCTATTTTGTTTGCTCTTTAAAGGCCTGTCAGGGAAAAGGATCTTTCTTGACCAAATTATCTGAGAGAAATCTAGATCCAGCTAAAGTCAATGGGATTTTTGCCATTGAATTTACTGAGACCAACATTACAGCTGAAAGACTATGGTTTTCTTACAGCCCTGTTGGATCTGTTCTTGTTACGTCTGATCAGATTTTTTTTTTTTGTTATGGAAAAGACAGAAGTTATCTGTCCTAGATCTGCTCCAGTATCAATTGACTTTTAGCTTCCAAGCAAGGCACAAAATATAAAAATAAGCACTCTTCTCACCTTCTGGACAGCCTTTCAGTCATCTGTCTGAAAAACCACTATGTGGAAGTTTGAAAATGTCCTTTGTTTTCTTTCCGCAAATACCTTTGCTTTCAGCCTGAAAAGCAAATTTCACTTGTTGAGTGGAACCATAGTATTGAGACTTTCCACAGTGACTTCTCATTTTGGGAGATTGAAGGGAATATTCAACAATGTAAGCCTTAAGCACGTAGCAGAGGACTAAATCAGGAGCACAAGACCAATGGATCATTTCTTATAACTCTAGAAGAGGATGCAATGCACATAAATTAGACTCCTACCTCTGTTCATAGGCTTTAAAACACACTGTGTTCAAAGAGAAGGGTAAAATTTATTTCCATGTGGACAACTCAAACAAGAAACAAATCTTGATCTCTTAACAGTGATATTAAATACAGATTTTGGTTGGTAAATCACAAACTGTTGAAAAAGGTCAGGACTGAGAACCACCCAAAAGTCTGAATAGTTTGCAAAGCTACTCAGATTCTTCTTATCTGCTAAATTGGGCTGGACAGTCTTGTGAGAACTGTTTTTTTATGAGTTTTTTAGTTCTTTTTGCTTCTGGATAAGCTGTAAATAGCCTGAGAAAGGTCTTTCTCATAGTATTTCGGCTACTCTCATTCTAATCCCAAGAGACTTGGGGCAGTGTGAAAACAAAGATGGAAAATAATTTTTAAGATTGCCTAAAAGCTTGAATTTGAAAGAGGTGCATGATGAGAGGGTTGAGGAGAGAAGAGTAAGGTAGATTGAGGCCACTGTTTTGATCTGACCCCCCTGATAGAAGAAATTAGGATGACAGTTGACAAGATCATAAATATGCATAAATATGCTCTATTCAGACCAAAACATTGCCTTGCCTGGTGCCTGACCAGCAGCAGATGCCATGTTAAAAGTACAAGAACAGAACAACTACATTTTCATACCTCCCCAGGGCTGCTCTCGATGACTCGTGTTTTATGGCTTTCTTGAGATGGTGATGGCATCCCAGTGCTCAACACTGCTTATTCAATTCAGGAGACAGGCTATGCAGTCACTTCCCACAGGATGCAAGGAAATTTTAGTTTCTGCTTGTCTTCTTTCTACCTGTGAACTTCCTCACAAGGCACAAACGTCCCTCATTGCTCTGAGACAATCTTTCTATGTACAGCAGACAGTTCACAAGGTGTGAGCATCTTAACAGCAAAGACTATTGGGAGGAAGTCTGTCTTATTTATACCAGCCTAGAAAACAATTCAAAACCACTGGGGAAAATCAAGGAAGAGTAGAGGGAAAGATGGGAGATGGACCACTCTCCAGTTGACTGCTACTGTCAACAACAACTAATTTCTCCTTGTATTCAGGTCCTGGCTTGTGTGAACAAAAGCAGGAGAACTCTGTCTCCCAGGAGACAAGCATCAACACAGAGAGAGTCTGTTAGAGCAACCCAGAGACTAAATTACCGGTCAGGAAAACATTCAGTCAGGTGTGTGTGTGTGCGCGTGTGTATTTCCTGCAACCTGCTGACCCCACAGCATCCATCAGCACAGCTCAGCCCTGCCCTACAGCCATTGCCTGCAGTAAAGAATCAGTGCCTATGGCTGAGGGTAATGTGGGAAGTGGAAAAATGCATAGATTGTTGTGTTAACAGCAAATCCTGATATCATGAGAAACAGTTACAGTTGTTTAAACCAGGATTAATCCTCATGAGGCAGAAAACAATGGTGGAGAGCTGTTGATTTTAATAAAAAGTTATTACTGAAACATGTTTATTACTGTGTAATGTATCTGCATATTCTAACAGACTATATTACTACTGAAACAGAAATCACAGAAAGTCCTGTCAGTACAAAGGAGGTAACACTGTGTTACAAGTGTACTTTCTATCCTGACAGGTCAAGTGCTCCCCTTGCAGTGAATGGGATGGGAAAGGACTCCCTTAGTTGCTGTACGTGTGAAAGGGCATGAAAGAGACTATATGACCTTAAGAGGTATGAGATCTATCCTTGCATAGCTGACTCAAGAAGCAGTATTAAGAAACTGCATAAACTACATGGCATTTATAAAATCCTGCTCAGCAACACAGCGGGGTGTAGGAATATTCTCCTTACAGACAAATTGTCCGTATTTTAACAGCTAGGCAGCTGGCCAGCAGGGATTACTAACCTCATTAATATCTCATGTTTAGTTCTGGCTTATAAATAGAGTTGCAATTATGCATGCACATGATCTATACAACTAAGTGTTTTTATCACTGTTTCCCTCCTATCCTCCTCTCTACTCTTTTCATTTGTTTTATTTGTTTATTGTGTCTGAATTTAGACTGTTAGCTCTACGGATCAGAAATATTTGTTTTTACAGTTAGCATGATAAGATGAACTTGTCCTGACAGGAGCTGTTGTAATACGTATGCTGCTAATTTGTTATTGTTATTCACCTGTAAGGCAAAATCCTTCTGCAGGTATTTTACTAACAAAGTAACAATCAACACTGGTGAGTGGCATCTGGATTAGAGCACTGGAAAGCCAGGCTGGAGGATAAGGGATAACCTCACCTTTTGCTCGTACCTTCCTTAGATGCAATGCAATCTCAGCTGTGACTGTGTCTCAGTTCCTTGTGATTTTGGACTAAGGGCAATTACTTGTTCCTGAAACCCGCTCTCTTTAAGATCATTTTGCCTGCTGTTGTCTGCTGGGGAATAGAACGAGGATATAGGTGTTTACTGTGAACATAGTCCTTTTTTGGTAAGTCTGCAAAAATTTAACAACCATTTGGAGAAAAAAATGCAGAAAGTTATGGTTTCCCCCTTCTTTAATATGAAAAGGTTTTACTAAATGTTCTTAGCTGTCCATCAACAATAAGTTTCATTTGAGTCTTAGGCACTGCCCTCAGCTCTGAAGTGATGAAAAGATGGGTGTGACTTTAGCTTCTGTAAAACTCAAGGTAGGTCATTGAACTTACTAAGACCCCTTAGGCTGACTTCTTTCCTCACTTTAAAAGGTTCCCACATTCCCCACCATGTCCCTACTCTGCTCTGTATGAGGTACCAATGACTTTACAGGATGGCTGTTGCCCCTTCCTACGTGGAGTCATGCTTCAGTGAGTTAGTTTCTGTAATTAGTGTTTTATAGTTAATGGTAAACTGGCAGAAAAGTGAGAGGCTTGGAAAGTGGGGGAAGTGGATGTAGAACTGATAAGGAGAAAGAATTAGAGATATGTTATCCACTCCTTCGTAAAAGCCTATCTCCTGTATGAAAGGATTCAACCTCTTCCAGCATTTTGTGAATCTAACTGATGACTTACCTTTTCACTGGTTTTGATCAGTTAGTTCTAGAATAAATAGAAAATAAATTACTAACAACTTTTTAATAATATGTAATAAGTGTATAATGAGCAACAATTGTCATTAACAACTTCTGTCTGAATTCAGTGTGCAAAAAGTGGTTTGGGGTTATTCAAAAGCATATTTTCTAGTTAGTAAATGGCTCACAGGGAGAAAATCATCCAATGCTAAGATTAGCACCAGACAGACAAAATTCTCCAATAGCTAAGACTGTTATTGGACTGTTCATGATTGCATTTTGCAGAAGAAAAATGATGTTTCTGCAGGAGAGTAGTTAAACAAATATCTTGTAGCTGTGATTTTACACAAGACAGTAAAGCTCAGCTGCATTCACTTTTTTATAGTATCACAATGCAACCCTAAGATTTTGCAGAAGTTTCCTGATATATTCTGCATTAATATTTCAGAGCATCAAAACTTAGTATGCAACTAACAAGATAGCAAGCCAGCAAGAAAAAACCCTCTAGCAGTCAGCAATCCATCAAATCAGTTGCTTTCTTTTTTATTTATTTGAGAATGATTACTATTTCACAACTGAAGTTGTGAAAATTACTTTTGCAACAAAATCTTCTTGTATTACTTCAGGTTATGCATTTAATTCCACTTTTGTCAGCTTGTCTTTTTCCCTTCTTTTGATTTCAGACAGGCAGTGTGAGCAAAATTTTAGGGCCAGCTGACAGATGTTTTCATATAAACCTTCACTTTGGGAAAAAACTACAACACATTGGCTGTGTACATAGAAATCACGCGGACCATTCTTGAACTCCAGAAAGTGCTTTAAAATGATTTGTAGTCTTTCATGGAAGTCATCAGGTCGCTCAAATCTTGAGTCCATCACTTGAGCTCTGCTTTTTGGTATTACTGAGGCAGTGATGAAGACTGAAGTCTTGGCTTGCCATCCATATGTAAAAAGCAGTTCAAATGCTGGTTTTCACAGGCGCTTCACACTGACACCCTGTACACGTGGTCCTTCTCCTCTGTATGCTCCTCCTCTTCCAACCTCAATTGCACTCTCACTCCAGGGTTGAAGACTGGGGCAGGCAGTGAAAGAAGTTGCAATATCCTTGAAAAAGCAAAATGCCTACTTTCTTGAAGGATTTAGAGATGTTGGTTTCCCAGATTCAATACAGAAATATTATTTTGCTTCTATTTATTGCTGCCATCTAATCTGGGTTCACCATTACAGTCTCCAAAACAGGCTGAGCATGTTCAATCCTTTATGGAATAAATTTATGCATAACTGTAAAGCTTTAAACATCTAACCTGCATTTTTTTGTTTCATTTAATTCTTCTAGAATTACATTGTCTGTAACTCATGAATTTCAGATGAAACAGGAGTACAGAGAATGTAGACGAAACTCTAAGATGTAAGAGAATGTAGATGTAACACACTAAGAAACAGTTCCAGCACTTGTTATGTCATACACATTCACAATTATTAACTGTTTAATTAAAAGTGTGAATACACTGCAAGTGAAGTGGTTTACCTGCTAAAAGCACATCAGTGACACGATGCTAATGCTGAAATAGCATTACTAAACTTTTTTCCTATATACCTGTTCTGGCAGAAATTAATGTAGTTGGAACTGATTAATGTTGACCAGCATTTTGCATTTAAGACACTGTTTGAGGTTGCCTACAATGTTTTATAGACTAGGTAACTCTCCAGAGATTTTATTTGTGTTTAGATATCATTGTTCTCTCCATGCTGTCCTTCAAAAGAGCTGAGATCATGAAGGAAAAGACTTGTCCCCCTCTTGGTAGTAGTCTTTAAAGGCAAGCAGGCCCTT
Source organism: Piaya cayana (assembly GCA_013389865.1). Lineage (NCBI taxonomy): Eukaryota > Metazoa > Chordata > Aves > Cuculiformes > Coccyzidae > Piaya > Piaya cayana. The sequence goes on along the minus strand of WAAB01021661.1, from coordinate 609,309 downwards.
GGAGGTACAGTGGAAATAAGCTGCATCGGAGGGGATGAAGTTCTGTCTGACTTCTCCCCTCTAGCTGCTACAAACATTTGGCTGATCATATCAAAGCCGAGAAGCTCAGCCACCAATGCAAGGCTGCATGGCGTGTCGCAGGGTTTGCACTGTGTGAGGCAAGGGGGTAAGCACTGGAAAGCGCCTGCAGGATGGTAAAAAGTTAGTGGGGAAAAATGCTTTTATGGAAGCATCTGTCTGGCATTTGATGTTGATTTCAATGGGACTGTCTGAAGCACTCGTCAAAGTTTCTTAAAACTGCAGTTTGTAGGTTGCTATAAAGTACTGCAGGAAGTCCTAAGCAACTAGGCTCCAAGCATTTCAGCTTGGAACACAAAATTAGCTAGTTAGCTTTTGACCTTCATCTCTAGGTCCCTACAAATGGCTAATAATAATGTAGCATCTCATCTGGGTTCTGTGAAAATTATTCCATTAGATTTGTGAAGTAGCCAAATACTCTGAAACTGAGCACATCAGAATAGCAATTGAGAAAATTGTCAAATCTCTGTTCTGAGGAGGGTTTAGATAGCATGAATTAAGTAAGATCTCTAAGGTCACATACTGAATAAAAATAAAAGAAATCTTATGTATCCACACACTCAATGAGGCATAGATACTGGTGGGGAAATGTGATCAAGTAATGAAGGTCTGAATTGCAATGCATATGGCAGAAGGCCAAAAGAAAGTTGCAGGCAACCTTGTGTCTTCCGTTCTGAAAATTTTGAATCCTTGGCTTTGAGGCTTTGGTGCATCATTTATTTTTCCTCTCCTCTCCTCTATGTCATATGGTGTGGGGTGCCCCCTCAGTCAGCTGGGGACAGCTCTCCTAGCTGTGTCCCCTTCTCAGTCTCTTGTGCACCCTCAGGACCCTTGCTTGCAAGGTAGCTGTGTAAGCACTGTTCAGCAATAGCTAAAACATTAGTGCATTACCAACATGGTTTTGGTTCACGTATCCAAAATACAGCACCCTAAAGAAAATTAATTCTGTCTAGGGTAAACCCAGTACATTTTCATTTCCTTTCTTTCCTTTCTTTTTCTTTTTTATTTTCATCCTTCCTTTCTCCCATTTCTTTTTCCATATTTCTAGCACAGCATTTCTGAATGCAGTGCATTTTCTGTCATCATTAATGTGACCTCTACAGGAACAACTAACAACTTTTTAGAAGGAAAATACTTCTAAGCATCTCAAATTAACTGTAGTTTTCTTAGATTTTTAGAGCTTGAAAACATCCAGGAAAAAGTCAGAATCCTCAGATGTTTTTGCTCTAACATATGCTGAGCACCTGAACCACCTTTACAACACACTGAGGTCCAAAAGAACTTGAATCCAGGACTTAGAGAACAAAGTGGCAGTTGAAGTTGGTTGGTTTACCTTTTTAAAAACAAGGGCCACTAATCCATATAGTCATACTAAGTGGCTTAGAAAATATTTCAGAACTGTTAACTGCAATCAGTTCCACAGTGCTGACAGGCAGAGAGATGAGAGGATTAGGTAACATTGTAATACTGAGGTATAAGGTGAGGTGAAACAAGTGAGCTTGTAGCTTGTTTCTGGTCTTTGTAATAAGCTTATTTGTGCAATGTGATCTGTATTGTTACTCTGACTATTGCCAGCCGGACAGGCAGGCACAGCAGGAGCCCCTCATACCCACTTGTTGAGTATGTCAGCAGTGCAGAGCAGGCTGGCTCTGGGGTCTCTGCCAGGCAGCCACGTGCGCAGGGGACAAAGCACACTTCGTGCTCAGCCATTTCAGGGACTGCTACTTCTAAGCAGCAAAACCACAGCCCCAGCCTCTACCCCCTCTACACATATATGTAGAGGAAGTCTGCGTCNGGCTAGTTCTCCAACCCCTTCACCAGCTTTGTTGCTTTTCTCTGGACTCGATCCAGAGCCTCAACATCCTTCTTGTGGTGAGGGGCGCAGAACTGAACACAGTATTGACATATCATTCCCCCCTGCAGAAGCTGCTGAAGCGCGCTCCTGCTTTACCGAGTCAGCGATGTGGAATGGAACCAGACAGAGGTCTGGTGGCCACTCCTTATCAACAGCCGTCTCAAAACCCATCTATGCAGCAAAAATAAGTCTAGAAGAATGGGCAATTACATCTCTGCCGCTTGTTTTGCCTATCAGAATGATCAAACTGGCCCATGAGACCCCCCTCTCCCACATTCCAACACAGGTGTGTGGATATACGTCCTAACAATGAAACAAAACAAGATTCAGAAGTGGTCCTCAAAACCAAAACTATTAATAAGATCTGTGAGTTCCTTGCAATGGGAATATCCTGATCTAGACCCTAGAATTGTCTGTATTCATACACACTGATGCTGCACTGGGCTGCACGGCAAACCATTATTTCTCAGACCAGTGGCACTATTGATAAGATTGTGCTGACTGGGACCCCAGATATTCAGAACGAACTATAAAAGACTGACAGGAGCATGCAGAAATCGGAATTCCCTCTCAGCTGGCCTGAGACGCCCCGTTTCCACCACCTCATCGATGTCGTTTGCAACCCATGGACACTGACCCAGAGCATTTGCAGAAACTTCACTTGCAGCAGCTTTGAGGAAACATCTAAACACTCTATCACTGAACTATGTACAGGTCGTATGGTCCTTCCCAAACCTTTATAGGATACTAATTTTAGTCTAAACTTAAGCTTATATTCCTGACTTAGAATTGTAACATTATAGGTAATAAACTGAATGTTTAAATACAATTCTGGGTCCTACTCTGTCGGCCTTTCAGGGTGTGAAAAGTATTCAAGGAGCGGTCTCACCAGTGCTGAGTACAGAGACAGAATAACCTCCCTGGACCTGCTGGTCACACCACTTCTGATACAAGCCAAGATGCCATTGGCCTTCTTGGCCACCTGGGCACACTGCTGGCTTATGTTCAGCTGGTTGTAAACCAACACCCCCAGGTCTTTCTTCTCCAGGCAGCTTTCCAGCCAGACTTCTCCCAGTCTATAGCACTGCATAGGGTTGTTGTGCCCCAAGTGCAGGACCCGGCATTTGGCCTTGTTAAACCTCATGCCATTGGACTCAGTGATCTTGCAGATGTCACTTCATTTCTTTCTGCCCATACTTCCTTAAAGTGCGTGTCTGAACAGTGCCCAACAGTGTGGAGCCCAGGGCTACAGCTGTCAACAGGAGCTCTCTAGATGCTATCATAACACAACAACTCGCTGTGAACTTCAGTGCTCTAGTGAATTTTTCTGAAAATGTTTGGCAGCATTTGCAAAACACCAGTAATGCTTCCTAAATAATAAAGCTTCCATGGCACAGCAAACGAAGCACCTTACATTGAGAGACTTGGTAAGAGCTCAGTGGTTCTGAAAATCTGCTTGGTTTTATTTAAATGATTACATGCAAGAATATCTCTACTGGTCATGTCTTCCTCTCATGTATTTTTGTGAGCACTTTAAGAACTGGGTCTATTTAATCTGGAGGAAGATGAGCGGTGACCTTATCACTCTCTACAACTACCTGAAAGGAGGTTGTAGTGATGTGATTGTCAGTCTCTTCTCCCAAGTAACAAGTGATAGGATGAGAAGAAATGGCCTCAGGTTGCACCAGGGTAGGTTTAGATTGGATAGCAGGAAAAATTTCTTTGCTGAAAGAGAGGTGAAGCACTGGAAGAGGTTAACCAGGGAAGTGATGGAGTCACTATCCCTGGAGGTGTTCAAGAAGCATGTAGATATGGCACTTCAGGATGTGGCTTAGTGGGTATGTGTGGGAAGATTTCACAGAGAAGGCCTGGATGCCACAAAACTGCTTGATACTGAACAACTAACAAGACCTTGAAGTAGAGAGCCGAAAAATAAACATAGGCCAGCTGGGAGGAATCCAGCAGCGAGTTCAGTGAGAACCAGTACCAGCTGAAAGGAAAACAATGGAAATGAACTGTCAATATAGCTAACTTTAGTATAACTTGGTTTCTTAGCATGCGTGGTAGTTTAGCCAATAATATGTTAGTAATAACTTTATGGACAGTTACCTTTAGCCAATAATACACTTTAGTCACCCTTGTGGGCACACAGTGATGTAACCAAATGAGGGATATAAAGAAACAGCTAAGCTCAATAAATCGAACACTTACTGATCATATTGATTTCCACATCTGTTTCCAACAGGTATGGTGGTGTTGGGCTGTCTCTCAATGATTATATGATGCTGTGATACCTATACATTCTTAAATAAACTAATTAGCAGATGGTTATTAGAATTGGTCAGAAAATAGTTTTTCCACTAAATAAAAGGTATTTGAGAGAGATGGTAGGATGCCACTTGGAAAAGCCAGCAGAGAGTTGCTAGGGAAATGGATGTCAAGCAAATTTTGCTTTTATTCTTTTCTGTAAGTGAGGTTACCTGGTCGGAATACAACTTCCAAGATACACCGTGGTCTTTATTCTTCTCAAAAAGAGTATAATATATCCTTGGAGGGAAAAAAAGAAATATAAATTGCAATGGAATTTGGTTCCTTGGTGGCAGTATGATCATTATACAAAATCCAAAATATATTCCAAGTGAAAATCTATATTTAAAATTACATTAAAACCAAAAACATAGTGAAAAATATAAAAACTAGACATAACAGATTATCTTTTACTGATAGTATTTTTTCTCAGTTTAAAAACCCAAAATCAATATATTCCATTCGAGGCCACAGAAGACATTCTGCTTGAATACTGAAGCAATATGTGATGTTGTGGGGAGGAGTTCTGCCTTTGAATAAAATATCAAGAAAAAGGAGAAAAGCTTGATGTTGATGCAGAATTTGGGAGACAATGTTCCATTTCCTCCTTCAGCACAGCGTTCCACTATAATCCTGAAAACATCATTTGAGTCTAGGTTGCAGGAAAGGCTCTGACAGTGTGGTGCTGAGCCTTGAAATCCCCTCTCATAAGTTGGTGGTTTCCAAAGTAGGAGTCAAAACACAAAGATAGGTTCTAGATCTCTCCCCTGCACAAAGAAAGCACAAACAGAACCATAACTGGATACGCATGAAGCAGGGAGGTTGTCTAGAATAGTCAGCAGGCTAGAGTGAACATATTTTGAATTCTAGCTCATGCTAGGTCCTTGTGGTGGGCTGCAGAGAGGTGTCTCTCTCAAGACAGAAATAATTTGGCTAGCTCCATCAGTTGGTGTGACAAAACTCTTCAAAAATCTTTTGAGCAATATGAATGATTTTTACTGCCATCATGCTCACTGCTGTTGTTATCTCTGAGATCTATATGATTTAAAGGCTATAGTTGAATAGATATTTCCCTCCATGTTCAGCAAATGAAAAGACCAAAAAGAAATATGTATACAAATAGGAGTCTAAAATGAAAATTTCAGGGTAATACTCTAGAAACAGCAACTACAAAAACAACTTTTATTACTATTTTGAGGTCAGCTGATGTGAAACTAAAATAACCTTAATCAAAATTATGTTGACACAGTATTTCAACAAGTTTACTACATCTTTTTCATCTAGTCATTTTAATACTGTTTCTTTTCATATCTTTATGCATTTTGGGTCAGGAAGTGGTGGAAGATATTTTACTAGCTAGGGTGGGAAATGGAAGATATCTTATGTACCACGTTCATTCATATGCATATATGACGATGTAAAAAAAAGGCATTAAATGAAAGATACTACAATCTCATTTTGGTAACTGCTAAAATAAAATTTAGTTCCTGTTGAATTAGCAACTGAAAAACACACAAAAGAAGAATTTTGTGTGTCCTTCTCTACTGGTCAGTTTGGGAAAGTGGTAACTATATTTGCTCAGGCTTTCCTCAGTATTTTGAGCAGATGCTACAATTTAATCTCAAGAAAAAGATCAAGAGAGCATGTTTTCATTTTCTGCAACCTAGGAGACCAACTGCTTCCTTCAGGGTCAGGAGAGTGGATTTCAGCCCCTGGCCCACAGACTGACCTCAGGAAAGCCACATCATCTATCTGAGAAACATCATCTTCTACATGAGAAATGATAAGTCCTCCCTCACAGAATGAACTTTTTCAGAGGGATGGCCTAAAAGCCCCATTAGGTAAAGAACTCTACTCCCCCACATACTGATTGGATAAAATGATAATTTTTCTATTCAGTGGACTCTACCCAAGGGAGGTCTAAGTGGTGAAGTGCCTGCCTGAGACTCTGAGCTCCAGTGCACATGCTAGAGCAACAGAGAAGCCCTAGGTGACTGATCTTTCTTCAGTGTTTTCTAGTTTGTCTGGGCTGTCCACACCCATAGTGTTGGCTGTTGCAGTTATTCTGGGATGTGACAGTTCTCCATGTTTACTTCATAGGCATTAGAGAAAGACTGTAATTACTTCATAATGCTACTGAATAATGGATAGGGACAGGAAAAAACAGTGCACAACTGTATGAGAAAGGACCAGAGAGATGTTTTCACTGGGAACAAACAGAGCACGTGGCATGGTTTGACTTAGGATGAGTAGGAACAACTAGAAGAATGAAGAGCTCTACAGACCTCTGCAAGTGGTATGGAAACTTGTTTTTGATGTAATAGAAGAAGGTGCATGGAGGTATTTAGAAATAAGGATTACATGATCAAAACTTTTACCATGGAAGAAGTCTGGAGGAACTTCTCAAACTTTCTTACGAGACATCACACACAAAAGCACAAAAGAGAACCTGAATTTTGTCACTTTATATTCAGACTTATTTTTAGACAAATAAAATGTTTTAAAAGGGCATCTTCTTTAAAGGAATTAAATGTCTGGAACACCATAAAGCAAACAGATAAAATGAAATAGGTAAAATAAAAATTTTGCAATGCTCATTCTGTCAGAACTTTATTTGAAATAGGAGTGCAGAAAGTAGAAAGTCATGAAAGCCATCCAGTGGATGATACTTGGTCCCATATTAAAGCATCGGTATCAAAGACATCAGAGTATCTGGGCTATTTCACTCATCTGGAATGAGAAAATGGAAACAAAAGCCAATGCTAGCATTCAGGAATGTTTTTAATTTTCTTTGACCTGGTACTCAATTATATGTTTTAAAATCCAGGGGACAAATTCTCCATCTTCTCTTTGGGGATGAAAATGGTTTATAGCTGCTTATCTGATTTGTTTATAATTCAGTAGGAAGGATTTGGAAATTAGATTTATCTTTCAGAGAAAGTTATCGTAGAGGAATGAAGCAATTTGGAACAGAAATAATAAACAAGGATACATATTCATCTTAGCAATACTGAACTTGCAGGAAATTAATTTATATTTCTTTTTCTGTGCAATACCAGAGAAAACTTAACTAAATAATACACAGCTTGTTAATGAAATACATTTTATGAGTATAAATATTTGGAGTTAACTAAACAGTTTGAGCATTTGTATTGGGATCCAATCCAGTCTTGTGGTGTTAAGGTTGCTTAGTTTTCAACTAGCTGCACATTTTTAGGATGAGATCCTAAAATCATAGCCAAAGTCTAGAAACACTTTGACAAATGCTTTTAGAAATCACAGTCTTCCAGGAACATGAACAGTATCTGGCAGCTATTCTCATCAGGGCAGTCTGCAAGTATCAGGATTGAGTCCCGACTTTTCTGAAAGCATTTTTTCCTTTGTCCACTATCAATTGGTGTTAGGGCTTATAGGACTGTTTCCTTTAAAAACCTACCTTTTAGCCATTCTTTGGCCAATATTTTTTAAACTTAGCCTCTGTCAGACTTTTCTCGATTAAAAAAAAAAAATAACCATGAGAGAGATCTGGGTAGTCTTCAGAAATAATAAAATCAAAGCCAGCCAAAGTTTTAAAATGAAGATGAAAAAATTACCATTATAAAATATCCTTTCATGTATCTTAAGATGGTCCTGACATAGACTGTTTCAACAGGAATTAGCACCATATCTGCACATGCCTAGTGAGATTCAAGGAAGTAAATTGTCCTTTCTGCTTGCAGTTTTTTTTTCCAAAACACCCCATAACTACATTGCTGCAGTAGCCATACCAGCTCAAACTTGCGAGCAATCTTAATGTTTGTGGAAAAGTATCCTATCTTCCCGCACCGATACAGAAGCAACTAGTTCTGTTGAGTTACTTACTGAACACTGTAGAAAACATGTTCCCAAATAACTAATTTGTGTTCCTAAATTGGTTTCTTCCCATTTTTTTGGAAATGGCAACAAGCTTTCTGCATACAATATTCACAGACTGTCCCAAATCATTGATGTCATTCACAGAATCACACAGAATCACTAGGTTGGAAAAGACCTCCAGGATCATAGAGTCCAACCATTCCTATCAACCACTAAACCATGTCCCTAAGTACCCCATCCACCCATCTTTTAAACACCTCCAGGGATGGTGACTCAACCACCTCCCTGGGCAGTCTCTGCCAGTGCCAAATGACCCTTTCTGTGAAAATTTTTTTCTGATGTCCAGTCAGAACCAACCCCCAGTGGAGCTTGAAGACATTCCCCCTTGTCCTGTCCTCTGTCACTTGGGAGAAGGGGCCTCTTCTCCCAGTTCCTTCCTCTCTAGAACCTCCTTCCAGGTAGTTGTAGAGAGCAATGAGGTCTCCCCTCAGTTTCCTCTTTTCTAGGCTTAACAACCCCAGTTCCCTCAGCTGCTCCTTGTAAGACTTGTTCTCCACCCCCTTCACAAGCCTCGTTGCTCTTCTCTGGACACACTCCAGAGCCTCATATTTCTTGTGGTGAGGGGCACAAACTGAACACAGTATTCGAGGTGCAATTCATACGATGATAGGTCCCCCTCAGGGGACAGTCTTTGTGAATATGTAAGCATACATACCCATGTTCTTGAGCCAGATGCTTCTCAGTCCTAAGAGTACCTGCAAAAGACAGTCCTCCTTGATTTCCTTTAGGAACCTGGTTTTTTGCCTGTAGTCTTACAGCACAGAATACAGCTTTTTCTTCCTTGTGTACATTTGTTGTTCTTTCCCTCTGCCCCTTTCCAATTCAGTATATCAGTTTACCTTTAGAGAGGTATATTGTATTTTTTCTTTACATTCTGCCTACTTTTTGTTCCATCATAGTATTCAGTCTGTGTAAGGAGTTGTAAAAGGATTCCTTATACTTAGGAGAACATGAATATCATTTACACTGTGAAGAGGTAATAGCAACTCGGAAGATCTTTCAGATCTACCTCTGCCACAGGTGAGTCACACTGCAGACAGGAACTGATTGCTGATGTAAAGTTTGTTTTGGAAGTAGTGAAATATTGTGGGCCATTTCTGATACACTGCAAGTCTCTGGAGCTCCTGTTATGAATATTATTTTAAATTCCAAGGATGAGGGGACTCCTAGACTATATAAGATATGTTGTACCTGATCTATTTATGGAATAAGTGGCATAAGAATCTATTTATTTGCCAAATAAAATATCAATCTAAGTGGATCTTTATGCGCTTGCTAGTTTGGGAACACAGCGTACCATGGATTTGGCCAATACATATTGCTGGTTTCTGTTCCTGCCCTTTAATAAAAACTTCTGAGTTTGATATAATTTCAGCTTTCCATTTCCTTACAATTCAGTTCACACCAAAAAGTGCTTAAGTAAACTTGAAATATGAAAGATATTCTCATACCAAAATTATTAATAACCCTCACTGTCAACAAGAAACAAATGTGCACTTCAGTAAAAAAGGTGTTTACTAACGTGTCTACACTTACACAAATAGCATGAAAATCCAAAGAGTAAAATTTAAAACTAAAATTAATTTTTTAAAAAACGCCCTCAAAGGCATAGTTTTGATGCAGCTTGCCCTTCTCCTCTTCTTTCTTTATCATTCAGTAAAGGCATAGTTATTTTGGGTAGAGCTGTAGAGGAGTTAAGTAAACAGGGATCACTAGCCTCATTTGTTCATCTTGCAGGGAATTGCATCTAATCCCAGATCCTGCACAGCTGCAGGTTACTAAAAATTATTCTGGAAAAGGAATTTCCTCTCTTTTTGTTAACTACTAGCAGAAGGACCAGCAAAGGTACATTTGCTTATTGAAACTGCTGGAATATTAAATCTAATCTTGGGGGTTTTTTCCATCAGTTTGTTCAATGTCTAATCCCCATAAACTTTTAGGAACCCCAGCATCCTCTGGAAAGGTCTAGATGTTGCCTGTGCATTGTGTGAAAAAAGTAGCTTGGTAGTTTAATTTCATGTCCTAACTGGTCTTGTTTTCAGAGAGAGTAACAGCAATCTTTCATTAATCATCTTCATGCCACCCATCTACTTCAGCTTTGTGCTACCTCCCTGAATTTGGTTTTTCCCTTAAGCATCCTTTCTGCAACCTTCTGTCTGGATCTTTCTTCCCATCAGCATTAACATAATCAATGCACTTAGCCCTTGGCAGAATGGCAAGCCTTTCATTTTTCAGAGGAGGTACAAGAAAACATAAAAACATACCATTCATTTTCAGAGACACATAATTCTCTCCTAAAATAGCAGAAAGGCTCTCAGTTTCAAATTCAGTTAGGTAAGTGACCTCTATGAGAATATATTTAAAATGAAGTAGTAATGAAGTTGCTGTGGCTACTGTGGTCAAAATCATATCCACTGAGTATTTTGAAATCCAGATATTGAGCAAACATTCCAGTCCCCAGGTAAGCTAGCACCATGGCATGACAAGTGGGAGTTGGTAAATGAACTTTAAGATGCTACTGAGGAAAAAAGAGTGAACTTAGTACCATGTGTAATCTGATGTCCAGCCAGTACAAGGTGAGTAGACAGCAGTACGGAAAGGTGAAACAATTAACAGTGAGAACATGAGGACCTGATACTTTGAATATGAGTCCTGTAATTCATCATCGTGCTACAACTAAAACGAAAAACAGATAAGGGATGGAACTGCAGGAAAGACTTGCAGGATGAGACACCTGGGTGCTGTTTCAGTAGTAGAGAAGTAAATGAGTAACATCAACATATAAGTCTAGTATTACATGAAAGCTGGTGTTAGCATTTGATCTTAAAATCTTTCATGTCTTCCTGTGCCACTATGGACTGAGATACTTCTACTGAGTAGATGTAGTTAGTTCAAGAATAATGTAATTTAGAGATCATTTAGTTTAGAGCAGTCCATGCAATCAAAGCTCTGTGATGAAAGCTGTTTTTCAAATAAAAAACATCAACATTAAAGGTTGGTTACAAATTGGCATATGCAAATACATTAAGAAAAATGGGGGAAAGTGGAATGACTAGGAAGGAAAAGCATGCACTGTGTGCTTTTGCCATGTGCTGTTTGAACAGAACTTCAACATTTCAATCCAGCTTTAAAAAGGAAAAAAATGTAAAATCTCCGTGGGCAATTGCTCATAATCATCTTCTTGGACATTCTGAGCTTGTTCCTTTGGTTTGAGTCTTGTTTTAACTGCTTTGTGCCCTGTGTCATCACTAACAGCTGTGAGAAGAATATGTAAAACACCACCGAATTTGGAAAACCAGGACATTACATCCACTTCAGTCATTTTGCTCCAATGTAAATCACCAAATAAGGTGCAAGGCAATAAAGATTGAGCACCATTGTATTCCCACAGCCTGACCTTAATATTAAATCCAGTGGCTGGTGAGTCAGTTTCTGTCTGCTATTTTGACATTTGCCTCTCACTAATCATTGTGCACAATTCCATTAAAAACAGTATATATTAAAGCAGAGAAAATATATCTTTTCAGATTAATGCTAAGTTTTCAACCCAAAATAACATTGTTACTGGGGAAAAGTTGAACTGGCATTTCAATTTAGGACACTTGAATAGCTAACTGCTGACATATTTACTCAGTGCATTCTTCAGTATATGAGGTGCCCTACGCTACAGCTTTTACATATATATATATATCTCTAAAAAAGGAGGAGACTGCCATAATTTCTGTGATGATCATAAGCCCAGACAACTATGTGCAAGCGCAGTGTGGTTTGTCGAAATTCTAGGTTTGAGCGGTATTTACATAATTTCACCATGAAGTTCATGATTGTATTCCCAGATGAAGCCAAGGGGACTGTTCTTAATGATCTCGAGGTGANTTCAATTTAGGACACTTGAATAGCTAACTGCTGACATATTTACTCAGTGCATTCTTCAGTATATGAGGTGCCCTACGCTACAGCTTTTACATATATATATATATCTAAAAAAGGAGGAGACTGCCATAATTTCTGTGATGATCATAAACCCAGACAACTATGTGCAAGTGCAGTGTGATTTGTAGAAATTCTACGTTTGAGTGGTATTTACATAATTTCACCATCAAGTTCATGATTGTATTCCCAGATGAAGCCAAGGGACTGTTCTTAATGATCTCGAGGTGAACAGGGCTGGGCAACAAATGCAGAATTAAGGCTACTCAGTTTCTCTTGGGGGTTCAGTTCCAGTCTGAGCTTCCTCAATGTCCACCACAGCTACACAAATCTAAGGACACTCAACACCTCTCTAGAATCAGAGCAAAGGACTTTGGAGTTAGATTCCAGGGCTTAGTTAGCACAATATTGGCCACAGACATACATTTTCCCAGTAACATGTAAGTATCCAGGCCCTACAAGCATTTTATTACAACCAAAATTGTTAATACCCATTTCTTGTGTAATACCACAGGATTAAACACACTTTCCCAAGAAGTGGGAAATGGGGGTTTCTAGGGCCAGATAAGCATGAGAGGGTTTGAACCTAGAACTCCTAGCTGTCCAGTCCACCAGGCTCTCTGCTTAAAGAAGTCCTCCATGTGTTCTCTTGAAGCTGAGTTGTTATGTAGCTATGAGTCCAGCTGTCATTTTCTACTCATCTATTTCTTACAACTTTCAGTCCAGGGAGCTCATCTCAACCCAAGAGGAAGTACCAAATATATAATTTCTAGAGAACAGCAGAGCACACATCTGCTCCTAATATTTCATTTTGAAGATAGGTGCATGCTCACCAAGTGCCCATCTTCCTTCGCCCGCTAATGCTGGCAGCCTGTATCACAACTGCCCCCTTTTCCTGCTTTTCAGATGATTTCTGTTAAACGTGGGCACCTGCAGTGGATGGTGTTGATTTCAACTATGAAACATTCCTGTGGATTACAGGAACTTGTTTTATCAAGGTGTGCTTTGTTAACCTTCCTCTTACCTGGGAAAATTCCTTGTACAAACTTCAGTAATCCATTCCTGGTTAGAGCATCATTCAGATCACCTTAGGTTTCACTTACTACTTCATGTTGCTGAATTTTTCTCTTAATAGAGATGGCAACTTTGGAGTGTTGAAAAGTTTGATTACACTAAAAGTGAAGTTTCTGCTTTCATATCTCCTAGGTAGACTTGAGCTAACCAATAGTTATCAAGCCCCATATTGATAGCTATAGTGAAATCTCATCTCTCCTCTTTCTACAATTCTTCCTTTATGTATAACCCATTAGGCTGATGGTTATTCAAAGGTTTTGACAGAATGATGTTCTGAATTTGAATTTCTAAAGTATGCTGAGCTTCTCTCTTATTGCTGAAATGTCAAAAAAACCCCAACATGGTGTTATCAATTTTCTATCCTACAGATACAAAAACTTAATCCTCAAAAAACCCTCAAGCTGTAGCTTACTCTGACCAAAAAAAAAAAAAAGTCACTATCTATTTACTTGGCTTTATCCCAAGACTTAAAATAATGCAAAATTAGCACTCAATCTTTTGACTATATTAATGCAATTTCTCTCCCTCCCCCTTTACCAAGACTAAGGGAGGCTTGGATTTTTCATCTCTTTTTTTAATCATCCTTTAGTACAGTGCAAATCTTAATATTTCATTTCCCCATTTTTGGAGAAGTCCCTAGTATGGGTTCCTGATACATATACTCCCAGATCACCAAAAAATGGAAATCTCTATCCAGCTTTTGTAAACGGCGTAAAATCTGTTTTGTACCAAGAAAAGGTTACACTGAACAAAATATCTTCAGAAAGTAGAGCCTAAGATTTTTTTTTCCCTTTAGCAAAATTTATGGTTGTTGTGAAAAGCCCAAATTTATCCAGAAGTTAAGTATTTGTATTTCTGCCAAAATAGTTATATTTTTCATGGAAAATATAATTTTTCCACAAAAGTAGGCACTTTGTATAGAAAAGTACTTCTGTGTAAAAAGATCAAAAAAAAAAAATTGGAGAGGAACTATTTCCCACAAACTAGGATAAGAGCTTGGAAAAGAACTCTAGAAAATCCTTGTCTACTGTTTGTGCACAGAGTCACAGTGCAAAATCCTTTTCACTGGCTGATAATCTACTATCTTGAAAAGCAAATTGTTTCTTTTCCTTCACTGTTAAAAAACTTGTCCAGAACAGATACCTGGATATTAATCTAGGTGTTTACTCTCATCTAGGTTAATCCACCTGTTTTTCTGTCAAATTTCCTTTAGTCTACGTATTTCCTTGTCTGGTCACACAATTAATCTCATTTTATATTTTAACAGGCTACTGAACCAAGTGTTCTCTAAAATCCTTAGCTTCATTTATTTGCTCTGCATCTGCTGAATTCATCTTTCTTAACTGTGGACAGGTAAATTTATATGCAACACTGCAGATAGGATCTGACCAGTACTTTGCGTATTACCTCGCCTCATTGCTTTTCTAACTCTACAGCAAGTATCTCTCCCATATGTCCTAAGATCACATCTATTTTTCACAGCTGTGTCACATCAATACTCACATTTGCCACAGTGACTTGCACACACAGACTTCCTTCTATTGACCTTTGGCTTATGGTGCAAACACTTGTTCATTATTCTTTAGCATGTCATAGAATCATAGAATCATAGAACAACCAGGTTGGAAGAGACCCACCGGATCATCGAGTCCAACCATTCCTATCAAACACCATGACTTTACATATGACTTTACACTGTGCTTTATTAAATTCCCAACTTTTCTCTAGTACTTCCATTTCAGTTGATCCAGTTCTATAAGATATTCTGTCACAGCCTACTATTGACAACGCTTTGAATCCTTAGAAAATTTTATTTTCTCAAAAATTAAAATAATTACTGAAAATAATAAAACAGGACTCCAGTCTGATGTCTGAAGGAACTTCACTGTTATTTCCTTCTGTCTTCCTATTTATACATCAGTATTATTTGGCAGGTTCATTTCATCATATTTTGGCCAAATACATTTTACATTAAACTCCATCATCTCAATTTTATCTAGCAATCCTGGTATCTCCTTTGTTGGGCTTCCATCTGATCATTGAAAGGGGTTCAGTAAGATTATCTCTGTTACTAGTTACTGATGCTAAACTTTTGAGGAAATTTCATTGTCTCCAATACAAAAGGTGTGGACAGAAAGTACATTAAAGTCATGGGTCCTTTTTCTTGGATACTCTCTCTGAGATCTATTCCATGGCTCATAAAACTTCCCTTAAATCTTTTGACAGGAGGAAAGGAAACAAACAAAAAGCCTAAAAAAACCGGTAGGATGACAGCAGAGAATACATTTGGGAGATTTAGTAATATCTCTTGAAGATCTAGTGTCTTCACTAACTGTGAAGTCTTAGGAAGAACATCCCTTTTGTAACGAGACCTAGTGCAGCATTCTTTATAAAGAGAAAGCAAAAAATCTCTCTGTGGTCCTGAAAGCAGGACTCAAAACATGTGAAATAGCTTGAGCAGATCAAGGCACAGCCACCCTTGAAAGAGGCACATTGTACAAGATGGCTTGTACACATGCTTTGAGGGAAGTCCTAAGTTTTTCACATAGTTCAGGTATTTCTGGCAGCAGCGTGTTGCAAATTGTGTAAACACTAACTGTTAGGTGCCTCAACAAGAGAAAATATCTTTTTAAACAATAATAGCAATGTTTCTTTAGTCTTTACATGTGACAAGAACATGATTTGTGGCCAAAATACAATTTGTCAAAACATCTTGAATTCCACAAACAATTTAATTAGTATGCAGCACAAAGGGGATTGATGTCATTGCTTCTGTATGGAATGCTGTCAGCTTCTTCTCCATGGGCCTGACCAAAATTGCATCAGCTACACTGTGTATCAGAGGAGTCTAAAGAGGCAGATGGCCAGGCAGAAAGTTGTTGTTGCTTACAGCTTTGCTTCTACGTACATTTCCTTGTTAGCCAGACTTTTCCAACATCTGGAATTAGAGCAAGCCTTTTGGCTCCTGCATGTGCCATGGGAGCAAAGAGCTTGCAGCACCTTGGCATTGCTTGCTGCTAGGTCCATCAGCTGCCGCTGAATTTTCTGTTTACACCTTTACTGCCCTTTCTGTAACACCAAGGCTCTCCTGATTCAAAATCATACCTATTTCTATCAAACTGCATTTACTTTTCTACCCCCTGTATTGTGAAAAGGGGATGAATTTTTCTTCATGTTTGGACTCTATCCTGGAAACCTCCATGCCTGTGCAGCCCTTCTGTACCTCACGGATACCTCCACAAAATCTCTCTGTTCTTTCCTTTGGATTCAACAGCTCATTCTTCAAAACAGCATCAAATCTACACTGGCTGTCTAAATTTATGTGACTCCTTGGTTCCTTCATAAGCTTTGTAACAGCGTCAGTCTCATCAGTATGTATCTCTACATACTGACAGCTAGTTTAATTCCATTCTTGTTCTCTTTTCCCCCTCTACATCTGCTGTAACAGGACACTGAACTGTGGCATGTTTAAGAAAAAAAGAACATTAGCCACATTTTCTGGGCTTCATCCATCAATATTTTACATTCTTTTTAGGCAAAAATAAAGGAGAGCACTTAGTTATATCTAAACAAAAATATTAGTATTCAATGCATCTCTGGAATCTCTGCCATGTCAAAGAGTCACTGTGAACAGTGACAGAAGAAATGGTTGAGAAATAACTGCTGTTTTTTCTTTTTACCTTAAAATGCTGATTCAGTAAAAACAAAATATCACAAAAATCTGACTCAGGACAATCATCTGACTGAACAGATACAAATTTCAAAACTTTGCCATGTGTGGACTATCTACTACCTGAGGTACTAATTTCTGTCACTCCACAGAAGGAATAATGATGATAGTTCCCAAGGCTGTTTCTACACAGAATGTTAACGCTAATTTGTTAATTGGTTTCCCAGGCTACTCAGCTTCAATAGCTTAATGAATCATTTGTTCAAAGAATCAAATGTTGGGGTTTGGTGTCTGGCAATTCTTGTGTCCTCAGCTGCTGAGGCCGTCTAGCTGGTGGACAGTGCCTGACAGCTCCTCTGTGAAGGGGCTGCAGTTGGGTTTACTGCTGAAGTACCTAAAGCGCTTTGATGTATACAAATTCGAGCCATGAGAGCAAGTGGATTTATAGGCTGCTTTCCTAGTGGGATGCTAATAATCACAAAATGCAAGAAATAACTTTGAAAGAGAGAGAAGACAGAAGGGATTTTTTTTTTTCCAAAGCCTTGCAATAAAGATAAGATGTCAGAATCCTGCGAAATATAACATTAGAGAAGTGGTTTTTAACACTGTTGGTTTGGAAAGACTGATAGCTCTTAAGAAATTGCTCTGAGTACCCCCTGACTGCTTGTGTCAATAACCAGGAGCCCAAAGACCTTGAGACCTTGGTCTCAGGAGTCAGGGGGTGGTTGTGCTGTGCAGTTCTCCATTTCACTAGTTTTGGTGTGACTCTCAGAGCTAGCAGCATAACCAGCTGCTCCTCCACCCCAGCTGTTTTAGTAGTAGGTGCAATTTGGTGTTGCAGGCCACTTGTCACTTACCGAGCAGTGTCAATTCAAAGGGGCCCTATTTTCTGTTACAATGAAAATATTTGCATTACTTACATCATCCTACAAGAAGTTTTTCTTTCTGCATTAATGTTGCTCCCTGTTCTCAGCATGGAGGTGGTAACGCTGCTTGCTACAGTTTGTAGTATTTCTTTTTAACGATATCACGGAGGTTATAACTAGGTCTTCTCAGTCTACTAGAAAAATTTTTGTAGAAGTATCAAAAAATATGAAAATTTTCTCCGGCTTTTTCCTAGAAGCATCCTCGGTTTTGCTTACAGGTGTTTATTTTGGACGGCATAAGGCTATTTGGGACACTATTATGTTGCTGCTCTGTCACTTTCAATAAACAGAACTTAAATTACAGCGCAACGTAAATAAAGTGTAGAAAAAGACTCTTAATTTTTCCCCATTGTCAGCTTAAAGCCAGCACCTAAATTCTGCTTTTTCTGTACCAAAAGGCACGGGCTAACACGAAAGTCGCTTAAACCAACGAGGCGACACCAAGAGCTGCGCCTGGTGCGAAGGGCCGGGTGGTAACAGAGCCTTAAACTCGAGACATCGGAAAAACGAAGGGAAGAAGGACTTAGCGACAGAGCTGCCGATCCGCTCGGTGACGGGACAGACCCCGGCAGGGAGCGGGGAGCGGGGGGAGCGCCCGCACCCCAGCACCTGCGGGCGAGCGGGGAGGCGAGAGGGACGGGGCGGAGGAGGAGCCGGGCAAGGGCGGGGCGGGGCTCGGCGTCCCGGCTGCGACTCCGGCCCCGAGGTGCCCGCCGGGACCGGCTGCTGCCCGCCGGCGGCGGAACCGGCCCGGCATGAGCCCGTGGCTGCTCCTCCTTGTCCTCTGCGGGAGCCTCGCCAGGGTAAGGGGCGGCGGGCAGCGCGCTGGGAGATGGGGAGAGGGGCTGAGAGGAGGGGAGCGCGGCTGAGGGACGGGGAGCGCGGCTGAATGTGAGCAAAGGGGAGAGGGGACGGGGCTGAGCGGCGGGGAGGGGGCTGAGCGGCGGGGACGGGGCTGAGCGGCGGGGAGGGGGCTGAGCGGCGGGGACGGGGCTGAGCGGTGGGGATGGGGCTCAGCAATGCCCAAGCAGGTCCAGGTCTGATCGATGCCGGAGCAGGTGCGAAGGCTCCACCGCGCTCGCTCCGGGAGGGAGGTGGCCGCTGGCCCTTGCAGGTGTCCCCGGGCTCGGGCCACGCAGTCCTCTGCCCTCTAAATCTTTCCGTTACTTCTTACTTAAATTTACATCATTTCTAGAGAAAGTCAGAAAACCATGCTGAAGGTAAACGTAAGCCGCTAGTCAGAACAAATGTTCTTTCCAGTCAAGCTGCTGTTCTGGATGCCTTAAACACTGTTAAGCCACGAAAGCTGCAGAGATTCCTCAGCTGGGCTTCCAGCTGACTAGTTGCCCTTACGGTGGGCAGCACGGGGTCTGTACTCGGTTACAAAGAATAAAATTCCCTCGGTAAAGTAGAGGGAAAAGGTGGATGAGCATCAGCCCTGAAAGTACCCTCAAAATCCCTTTTTGGGGTTCTTGGTGTGTTTTGGGGCACAGTCAGTGCCACATAGTCTTAAACCCTAAATCTCTAGCCTGGTGAAGGGCGTCAGGATGAAACTGGTGGATCTATTAGAACAAAGCATGTTTCAGTTTGGCGTGGGTCCCAAGTTTGAAAAGTAAAGTTGTGTTGCCTTTGACTGCTAACAAATTGATGTTCTCAGAGTAACCTTCACTATTAGATCACTGATACTGAGAAACCTGCAGTTCTTTCATAAGTAGAAGTCATTTATTCAGCAGATTTCTCAATTGCAGTTGCTGCTTTGATTTACTCCTGATGTAGTAAACATTTCCATTTACTGAAACATACCTTTCTAAGACCCGGTAATTATAATGCTTTTTTGCTGAGCTGGAGATCTCCTCACAGTTAGCAAACGGTTGCAGTTAGATGGAGAAAAAAAAAACCCACAACAAAAAAAAAAGGCAAAATCTTTTATGTGAAAGGAAAATACAATTTAAAATGTTATGTATACACAGGACTTTTATTTTACATTAGACCTCTCTGGAAAGTAGTTATTACATAACAAAACAGATATTTTCAGCATAATGCTGAACTTTCTATTGTAAATCCTTATTTACTTTAGTGTTCTGTACAAATTCACTTTGAAAAGACAAAAAAACTTCTCCACTGAAAGTGTATTATTTCATTAGTCAATATAGAGAAAAGATGGGGAAAAGGAAGTGAGGTTCTTATGTTGTAGATGATGAAATAAGACATTTGGAGAAGAGACAGATTTTTATGACTTTTTCATAACAGCTCCTGGAGTTACACTTTTGGCCATTGCACTGTATTTTTTAAAAGCTGTGCAAGTGCCTTGCCCACAAGGAGGCTGCCGTGTAACCAGATTCTGAGTCCTGGGTCCTAGGTTCTGGGTCTATGATCACAACTTAATTAAAGATTGCCATTTAAAAAAAAAAACCAAACCCAAATGAGTCTCTTGAATTAGATACTGTTACTGGTTTCTGCTATTCAAGGTCTGCTAGGAAAAGTAAGAGAGAAAAGGGGAGAGAGATGACTGGAGAGAGACCACTCTTTTCTTGGTACAAGTGTGAGGATAACTGAAGTACAGCATAGTCACATTTTATGTCATAATGATGTTATTTGATTTCAGCTAATCTCACTGTTGCTTCAGCTCCGGTGCCATTTGTCACCTACAGAAGGCATTTGTCCCATGCATTCTCTTCTGAACTCTGCATGTTTCTGTGTTAGGCTCCATCTGCCCCGTTGAATCCAATACAACTTCCCGGTGTCTTGTTCTGCTACATCCCTGTCTCTCTCATGGACATAAATAACTCTTTCTGAAAATCAAGGAATTAGAGGGAAACTATAAACTGGTAAAGGCGACAGTGCTTTCATTTTCAAAGGAGTGGAGTTTTCCTCCTGTCTAGTACTTGCTTGAATCAAATGATCATGCTCTGGGGCCTTCAGGAGAGAAAATATATGTTAGGAAAAGGGAAGGACAGCAACATTTACCATGTCAAAGAGAATGCAGCTTGATTGGTTTCCATGCTGTGATTCATATTAAATTTCCAGCTTCCTAACGTACTACAAAAGCAAAAAAGCAAATGTGTTTGCTTTCTTGCTTCAGTTTAGCTCACTTTTTTTTCTGGAGAAAGAAGCCTTATGAAACAATACTGGTAAATGCACTAGAAAATTAAATATTGTCTTAAAATGGTTTTTAAATGCTGCAGGAAAGAGCCAGTGAATTGTCTAGTAGATTGTTTTAACATTTTGTTTTGAAAAGTCGGTGTGTGAGAAGCTAAAATGGGCAATGACTGTCTGTAAAATGCCTAGCACGTGCTTGGGAAAACAAGTGCCAATTAAAGTTATGGATTTCATTACTAGCAGTTGCACCCTTCATAAAGTATTTTAATTCATGTTTCAAGACCCTGGCCTGTTTGTTAATTTGGCACAGGTGAATGGTGTCCATCCAGAATGCAGATTTCAGCTGGAAATTCACAAGGAGGAAACAAGGTGCATGGAACTTCTAAAGAATGCAAAACCAGTGGACTACAAAGGTAAGAAAAGATAAGCTGTAATATAGAGACAACAAGAGTATTCAAGATTTTCTCCCTTTACCTGCTTTGCAGTTGCCATTGCTGTATTTGTTTGTACTGTGCTTATATTCTTATGTATTTTAGAATTTATGCAGGTTTTTGCATTAAAGGTACAGCTGCAGCAAGCACTTTGTGAGAGTTGTGCCAGGTGCTAGGCACACGTCGGGTGGGACACTAGATGGGAGTAAATGTCTTCTCATGTTTCAGGCTATTGCTGCTGGTATTTTCCAACTGGTAGAGTACTGAAGAGTCATGCAGAGTTAAAACCAGAGAGTAGTATTGCATTCAAAAAACAAATAATCTCTTTTACTTAATTGTTTTTATTATCTTTCTACATAGGAAGGTGAATATATAGATGCAAATATGGCCAGTTGTAATTTAACAGAAGAAAGAAGGAAGAGGAGATGTAGTTTATTATTTTATAAGTTTAGATTTTACTAGATTTCCTTGCAACACTGCCATGTGAGTAGAGCATAACAATATGAAAAAATGACATTTTTCTTGTAAGTTGGACTTGTTGATAAAACCATTTGTTCAGCAGGCAAAACCCAAAGGAAACAGATAAATCCATACAGTCAAATGAAAAGCAAATCTGTCACATGAGCTGCAGCAGAACTTGGTTACAGGGTTTGGGCTTTTTCGGAAAGTTGGAAGTGTGTATTTATTTATTTTTTAATGACAAAGATATTGATGTTTTACGATTAGTTATCTTTTCTAAACTGTATGACAGAACTTGTGAGCAGAAAGCAATCTCTATGCACCTACTTGTGAAAAGGTCACGTTTTGAAGGGATGGGCGAAATATTGGAGGGAATGGTGGGCTTTCAGTGAGACCTAGAAAAATGGAAAAGAAATTATAGATCTAAAGGCAGCTGAGCATTTTTCAGTTCAAAATACAATTTTGATTTTTATATAGTAATGTGACATCTAAGACTAATCATTAAGTTTCTGTTGTTGAGTGATCTTTAAATGGCTGGAAGTATTTCCGTTCACATTAGTTCCACAAAGCCTCATTGGTGTCCTGCCTTTTGATACATTAGTCCAGATATGTATCATCTCAGAATAACTGGGCTCCTTGGAATACTGCAGCTTTTGGAGAGTGGTTGTTTTCCTTTGGCTAAACTAGGTGATACATAGTGTATATCTTTGTCCATATTCAATCCTTTTTGAATGTATTGTGAAGATGATTATGATACCTCAGGGACTTGCCATCTGCAGGGCCCTTTGAGCATAAACATAAGTTGCAACTCAATTATGTTTTCTCCTCTTCTTGATTTTAATGTGCAGCTCCCTCAGTGCGTACTCTAATATCAATCTGTATACAATAAAATAATTAAAAGGATCATCAACAGTTTGTATTTTACTGTAATTTTTCATTTTGATTAATCCAGATCAGTAATTAGAAAAATTATAATAACAGTGAATAATTTATATGGATGCCTCTTCCAAGCAAAATCTTACTGAAATCATTGTTCTACATTTAGATTTTTTTGTTTATATGAGTGGTGAAGAGAGACGGCTGTTATATAAATAATACTAGCATGAAGCCAGATGGAGAAATAATTACTTGCACAGCTTAATGAATTGAATTAATAAAATCAGTGTTAGCTATCATACAGTTTGAAAGTCAGGCTTTCTTCAGTATCCGCTTCTGTGATCCAGATGCTGAGTTGCTCCGAGGGTATCCTTGTGATGCACACCAGTTTTATTTTGGGTTCCCTAGTGGAAGAAGTCTTCTGTCAATATTTTCTTCCCAGCCTCTCTTCACGGGAAGAGGGGTGCCTCCTGAAAGCAAACTGCTGTTTAAGAACTTCATGTCTTGTAAAGGGAGAATATGTCTGATGGTGTTGATTCAACCCTGCAAAGTAGTGATAAAACAGCAGTGGAAGGATTTATGTGTTTAATTGAATGCCTGTCTGAAACTAAGAGAATGTGCCATTTTGTAGGGGACTGGAATAAAACCCCTGTGGTAAGAAGTCCTTAAAACTACATGTTTAATGTTACAGGAGAATTTTTCCTATCCTTCATGTTATCAATACTTTTACCAAGAACCTCTTCAGAAGGGCGTATGTTAAATATAAGCATTTACACTTCCAAAAATATCCATTCCCTGATTATTTTCTGAATAAACTCTCTGTGTTCAGATGAAAATGTAAAGAGTATTTTGAAAAGAGACTTGCAGATTGTCATTGTGATACTCTGCTGAAGAATTACTAATGAAAATTAGCAAGCTGGAACTAGCCCAAGTCGTAGCTCCACACTTCAAACTTGTAGTACACTTTAAACATAATTCACTATAATAAATTCACAAAATCTATTTCACTTTTTCCTGAATGGGGAGGGTGGTCATACAGCCCTTGTCATGCTTTTCTAACTTTAGTATGTGCTACCAGACTCACAAAAGCTATAAAGAAATCTAGTTGAAGGTCCTGGCTAGAACTTGGAAGTAAAGCTTCAGTGAGATTTTCCACAGGAGGCTTGGACATCCATTATCAAAATCAGTGGGGAATTATTCATGACTTTCTTGGACACCTGAGAAGCCTTCATACCTTTATGTAATGTGCTCCAGAATTTGGCTGGCATGCACAGCTACTGAATTTTGCAGGATCCAAGCTTTACTGGAGAGGCAGTTTGGCCTAGATGACAATTATGTATGGAATACCTTATCTAATACTTCTCAGCACCCAGTTAGGGAGACATAAAAGAAAGGTTTAAAGGCAACGGAATGACACTATAGTCACTTTTCCTCAGCTGCTTCGTAAGGCGGGCTGAATGATTTCACTGAGTAATTCTTGTTGTGCCCCTAAACCGTTGGCTATGAAATCTATAAAGGACTTGCTTACTTCATGGCTTATTAAAGCAGGAGTGTGTTTTGCAACAGAAAGCTGTATGAACACTGTGTAGATATCCTCTGAACAATGCTAAGGGAATATTAAAAACGCAGGACCCAGTTTGTCTAAATTCTGCTCATTTGACAATGTCAAACTGTTAGACATCTGAGCCTCCTGCGTTGTACCCTTTGGGGAATTTTCAAGCATTAACACATACTCTTCCATTACCAGGGGGCATTACACTCCATTTAGGGAAGAAAGGCACTCTCCAAAGATCTGTAGAAGTGCTTTCCTCTCTGTAGTGCCCTCCAGAAAACGTAGTTGTTTATTTTATGAAGCCTGCGTTAGCTTCCATCTGCATTTGTTTTCTTCTTTTCTCCTATAATTTGACACCCGAGGTATGGATGGAAGCCTAGGAGAGGATTTTTCCACTCTTGTTTTTGGAGGGCAGATTAATTCCATTCTAAGTAGCTCATAACAGCTACAGGTTTTGAGGCCCATAGGGGAAAACATTAATTTATCTTTTACCTACTACCCATGGCTTGTCTTAGAAAAATAAAAGGCTGCAAATGAAAGTGATTGAAAATAAATAAAAAACGGCCAACTGCAAATGTCTGTCTTTATTCAGTATTTAGAATTTTATTTTATAAAATTTTAAAACTCAGTCACTAGACTAGTTCTGCAACAAAAAAGTTCTAAAGAGTTCACATGAAAAAATTAGGTCTGGGATTTGGTTGTGGTGGTGTTTTTGTTTTTTGGTTTGTTTTTTTTCATTTTGGACTGAGTGGCTGCACAGTTAAATGAGTCTTTTTAGCTCTCTCTTTCCAAATGTGTTTTTGTGAGACTTATATGCCAGTCATTATTTTTAATTTTAGCTACAGCATCATAACTTTGAGGAAGGGATGTAAAGGAAAAGAGAAATGGCTTTGCAAAGAATTTCATAAACTTGTCAAAGAGAGGCTTCATAATATAGCCAGCAATGGGAAATTAAAACAGACGGGACTACCAAAATGATACTCTCACTTACTGATAAAAGCAAGAAGGACCAATGTCACTATGTAATCTAATCTCCCAAATTACATTGCTGAATTTCATTCAGTGGTTCCATCATGGAGCTCATGATCCTCTGGGTGAAACAGAGCACATCTTTCTGAAAGTTTTTCAGAACAGTGGGATGAGTATTCAAATGTTGGACCCATGTCAGGTTAATTTATCCAACCACCCTTTGCTGTTTAGGTTGTTTCTCTAGTAAGAAAGATGCCTATTTTGTATTCCAACCCCCCCCCCCCCCCATTTATATCTGTATCACAAAAAACCCAGATCTGACTGTGGGCATAACTAAGCTGACTTGGCAATCACTTTCTCCTCCACATCGGTATATAGGAGACTTACACAAAAATGAAGACTTTCTTTCACTCTGTGGAATCTCATCAAACTTCCCACTGAATTCTCCCAGTCTCATCAAGGTCTTCCATCAGGTTTTGGTTTTGTGGGTATTTTTTTCTGTAAAATGAGTCAGTAGTTGCTTAGAGTTATCCAAGGTTGCATTAAAGGTAATATTAAATAGTGGGATCATGGAGCTTCTTTTCATGTAACACCACTTCAGTTTTCTTGAATCTCTCTGCTGCTGCTTTTTTAGCTGTAGTACAGACATGCTTTTTGGTTCACACTTTGATTCACTTTGTTTTTTTTAAGAGGGGAGCTGAAGGTAAAGTGAGTGAAGATGAAGGTAAATCTTACAGCTTTGACTATACACCCATGAATATCTTTCCAGTATAATAGAAAACTATGTTCTTCTGATAAGATTAGAGTGCTGTCCTGTCATAAAAAAATAAATGTGGTTGTCTTCAAAGTACATTTTGAGTAAATGGAAAACAGGATTTACTTTGTAGAAAATTTGGATGGAAATGTGTTTTCTTTTTCAGAGTTTTTTCTTTTCAAAGTTTTTAGCTAGCAACACCCATATTTCATTCCAATACATTAAAAATATGTAAATTACAATAAAAACTAAAATGAGTTTATAGATTTTTGATCCTCTGATGGGAACCTGTTCTTCAAATAGGAAAAACAGCCTTTCTTCCAAAATGTTTCATTTAGTGAAAAGCCAATAATCCCCTAGAAATCTCAGTAACAGTATTTTTGCCATTCCTGGTAATAGGACTGGCTCTGGAAAACCTATAAATTGGAAACATTTTAGAAGAGTATGAGATAAGTTGTACTGGTTTCATCGTTCTGTTTAACTTCTTAAATCTGATGTATACTGTAGACCTTCAATATTCTGCTTGCTGAGTATGGGTAGTTTTGATTGACAAGTAATTTTAAAAAGTTTATATTTGTATTTCCTTGCTTGTTCTGAATAATCGGAGTTTGTACGCAGTCCGTACAGTTTCACAACAGTGACTTAGTTCAATGCAGGGATGTTAGAGCTGCTTCTTGACTGTTCTGCAGGCAGCATGTTCATTCTCACAGAGCCACGGGCTGGGAAGGCAAAGCCCATGTCACCCCAAGCCAAGGCAGCTGGAAGCAGGTAGAGGGGCAACCCCAACCCCAGGCACTGGGCGCCTCCCTGGAGCAGGGACAGTGGAGGCAGGAGGTCAGGATCCACCCTGGTTCAAGGAATCCGGCTGGGCAGAGGCAGGCAGAAGTGCTGCTGTGACAAAGCTGAACGCAGGTGCATCCACAACATCACTAGAAGACCAGACTTGAGCTTGGAGTGAACCCTAGGCAAGGCTGTGGGGGCAATTAGCACCACTAAGACCTGTTAGTACACTCAGAACCCTGACAAAAGTAGAGGGCAAATAACTTTAGCGAAGTGGCTTGAAGCAACAGTATTTTTGCTTCTGTCTCGTTCCTGTTACCACTTTAAGCAGTAGTGCTGTGTGTTTGCTTTGCTGTCAGTTTGCCAGTTCACTATTTCTCTAGCACCCCCCTTTTCCTTTCTTTCTTACTACTTGTGTGTAAATGCTTTCAGTCCGTATATGTTCATGAATCCTCATGCAGCCTGAATGTTGTGGTGTTCAGACCTGCAGCCTAGAAGACATTGCCCATAAGAGGTGAGATTCCTCCTGCTTTGTCAAGTTAAGTACAAAAATCAAAACGTTTCCTTGTTCGAAAAATAAACCCTGGACTAGCTGACAGATTTCTGGATGACTTTCAAAGTGCTCTCTCTTTTCTTCATGTATCAAGCACGCCTAGCGAGTTTAAAAAATGCTAAACCTCCCTTTGTATTGGCAAATTTTTAAATCCGAATACGAAGTGCCACCTAGTGGCTAATATTTGGATAAAAGGTATGTATAAACACAACTTTCCAGTACAAAGCCAGTGCTACACATTTTTTATAAGAGGAAGCAAATGTAGGTAAGCAAACTTGTTGCTGAAAGATTGGATTGCAGATAGCAGGATGAAAATGTGGTGGCAGTACTTATGTAAGCTGAAAAAATTGAGAAACAAAATGTAGTTTATAGTCTGTTAAGTTTCCTTTTGTTAATGATGTGACTGTAAATGCATCAAAAGCATTAAAAACCAAACATTCAAATAAAGTAAGTGATTGCAGCTAAGAATAGCATCTGCAATATCATCTGGAGTTGCAGGAGGGAAGACCAGTAGAGGAGTGACACTGTGGCCAAACTTTTGAGTGAGTCATTGAGTTTCTCTGGGAAGATTAGTTGTTTCCTTGGTTATGCTGTGAATGACACACCAGATAAATCAATTATACAAAGGAAGAGATTGCAAAGAGATTGTTATATGTAGAGTGCAGGATTGTTCTTCTAGGCACCACAGAAATATGGATGAAGAACCTATTTTTTTGCCTTCACTAGCTGTCTTAGTAGGTAGAAGGTAAAGAGTATAGTAGCAGAGTAGCAGAGTTGCACAGAAAAAGTCGAGGAGCTAAGGCAGATCAAGAGCTGTACTGGTCTTATATGTGTACTTGTCAGACTGAAAGGATAGAAACATTCAAGGCTTGATAATTTGTTGAAGCAGGATGCAGACATAGATACTCAATGCATTAGCAAATGTGAAAGGATAAAAAATGTACAATATGATAGTTTTTAGTATATATTTTAATATGGTAATTAAAGAAGATTGCAGATATATGAAATAAACATTTGGAGCAATTGAATTATTATTTAAAATGTGAGGTATTTTCTAAAGACTTATTGATGAAATTGTTACTAGAACTAAAACTTAAAACCTTTTTTAAAGTTAAAAATAAAAATGTTTTATATCTTATTTGATTAATATACTTTGGAGACAGCAAGAAACAGGCTTATATATGTGGGACATGGGTAAAACTTCCAGAGAATAAGAGCATATCTAATGATTTTATGAAATGCAGCAGTGATGGATGACAGTCCAGAAATCCTGACGCCGATTGAATCAATGGCTGGACAGAAAGTAGTAGTGATTAAGTGAACAGAGTGGAGAATATCAAGCTTGATCAAGCTAGATGTGTAGAGAGAGACACGTGTAACTTAGCATTTATCACACCTTCATTTTCTAATAGTAGAGGTACTTACATTATAGGCAGCTCTGTAGTCACTGGGGGAAAACAGGCAATTGTTGGGAAAAAATAATCTGACCTATTTTCATGTGCTTTAGGATTAAGTAAATCATTGTGTTATTTTACGTATTGATTTTAAAAGTATGAAAAAATATCATTCTCTCCTGTGCTGTGAAGTCCTAAAATGCTGAGGAAAAACTGAGGTAGAAAATATATTCCCCAGAAAATATTAGACTTCTGATGTTTTGAATGTCAGAAACTTTTATACTGATTTCCTTCCTCCAAGCTAGCTTTGAGATCTGATATCAATTGTGTTGATTAATTTTGGTGGGAATAGGACTTGGACCTTAGTTTTTCTGTATAATGTTTCATGTGATTGAAGCTCAAGTAAGATTTTATTGGTTTGGGGGGTTTTTTTGGGGGGGGGGTTGGTTTGTTGGGTTTTTTTTTTGTGGAAAAATATACTAATAGAGCTCTGAAATACATGTTGTTTGGCTGCCTTTTTAGCAAAACCTTAGTCCAGGCAATGGGGCAGTATAGCAAAAATTTATAAAGTTGTCCAAGCCGCTTGTAGATTACTGTAGTAAATCCACCATCTTATGGAGAGTGTACTGAGCAAAAAGGAAATTTTGTGAAAGTCATCAGCTTTCACTTGTTAGTGGAAATGTGGATCAACTGAAAAGGTCTGAAGTCACACAAGTTGCTAATTGCTCTTGTGTACTCCAGGGCTTGTTTATGCTGGCTCAGGCACTACATCCATCAGAGCCAAAAGTTTAATTTTGTCACTGTAGTTCTGAGTGCTGGCAGATGAAGAAAATACTTTCTTTGTCTTTTTGATTATTTGTACGTTACGTTGTTGATGTTGTTTCTGGCTTAAAATTAATTGGGAGAGAAGCATGATCTGTATTGGCAGAGGTAAACGTTATTTTACTTTGCATAAGCCCTGATGTTGCATCATGGAGAGCTGGACTTGGTTTTGTTCCAGTACTGCAACACAGGAAGCGCATAAACATGTTTAAGTTCCATTTACTTTAAAGGATATGAAGGTGACTTACTCAAATGTAAACCCCTTAAGTTCTCAGACAGCTATGCAATAACAGCTAAAACAAATGTCACTCTCATAGTTCCTAGTCCTGAGAAAATCTGCCTTATCCTCTGATAAGGCTAAAGGAAGGAGTCAGATGTATCGGTCCAGGAGTCAGAGTTACTAAAGGAACCAAAACAGTTAGTTGTCTTCAAGCAACTGGAGAACTTGACAAGCTGAGGTTAGTCGCGCCATATTAAGCAAATAAGGACGGTGTTGATTGGAACAAATACAGATACGAAGAGTCTAGATTCTGTAACTTTTGTGTTGTTTTATGTATTTGATTAACAACTTCAGCCTCTCTTGGGAAGAAATAAGCATTTTTAGGATGAAATTCTTCTGACCCATATTAGGAGTTTGGTTTAGAATTGCATTCATTTAAGCATGAGTCAGCAGTGCTCTTTACCAAGATGAGGTTTGACCACATACTGTGCTGCAGCAACAAACTGGTAGATCAAGAGAAACAATTGTCTGTCTCTATTTAGCACTTGTGAAACAGCATCTCACCAGAGTATTGTGTCCAGTTTTGTGATCTTGTGTACAGGAAAGTCATTAACTGGCTCATCAGAAGTCAGGAATATGCAGCATGTAATGACTGAGAGCTGGGTTTGTTTAGCTTGGAGAATAGTGATCTGATTTCTGCCTTCATCTGCCTAATGGTCTTATAGGGAAGATGGAGCCAGACTCTTCTCAGATGTAAATAGGAAAAAAAAAAAATCCCAAGAAACACAACAAGATGCAGTGGAAGCAACCTGCAGTAAGGGAATTCCTAATTAGATGCATAGAGAAAAATCTTCGTGGAGGAAACTCTGGGAGTGCAGGTTGCCCGGAGAGGTTGAGATATCTGTCTTTGTAGATTTTTGGTGCTTGACTGGAAAAGGCATTGGAGTGAGTATGGGTGAGTGGGTAAGATAATGAACATTTAGTACATTTGTTGCATACCTCGTTGGAGGTTAATACAGCGTACAAGGCAGGGGAGGATAAAGCATTACGTGTGTCCTACTCACACAGATAAACTGTGTGAAGTGTTCCCAATAGTTCTCCCTTGTTTTTGGCATTATCTTTCTGAATATAGAGCAGATCCTACATTTAGAGCTGTATAATCCTAAGAGCAGTGAGGAAAGACCCAGTCCCCATGAGCAAGTGACTTCCCTGGAGAACAGCATTTCCTTGGGTATCTGTGTAAAGAGGACTCTATGAAATTGGTAGCCAAATGCAGAATTTACCCCATAATTCTGCTCTCCTCTTTTTTCACGTGCAAACCCTGTTCTTGGTACAGCACAGAGGCTTCCTCCCGAATATCACACTTCTTCCAATGGAAAGCAAAGCCCATGGGAATGCTGTGCCGCTGTCTTTCCTTCATCCTGCAGCTAGGACACACTGGTGTAAATTCAACTTCTGGCTCTGTAACACACTCTTAGGTTCTCTGGCTTATGTGTACTTTGAAAGTAAGTCAAAGTTTGAAAGTAGGATGTTAGACACTTTCAAGTCTATGCAAGGTAAGTTTCATTGCACTAATATGATTTAATACAATATAGAACTTCTAAAAATTCCCTTTTCAGCCTCATTTAACTCTGGTGGCTTGTTTTAGACATGTCCTCCCTAGCACAGGGTAAATGATTAGTGAATTTCTAATGCTATAAATTTAATTTTTATATATATAAATATAAATATAACTTACGTTTCTATAAATATTCAGAAGAATAATACATGGATGTCAGCAGTTCCTAGTCCAAGTTTCGTTTTCTCTACTCAAAGGAACAAACTGTCCTTATATTTTCTAATAACATCATGGATACAATACTGGTAGGATAAAAGTTTCATTCCTCTTTAGCATTAATTCGAAATTTAAATTGTCAATTGTCAATTGCTTTGTTTTATTTATAAATGCACAGAATTTTGCACATGACTTTTTTTTTAGATATCCTGAAAAGAGATATGATGAGTAACATTTCCTTACTTCTTTGTTCAAATCCCTGTTGTAGTTAACGACAGATGATTTTGTAAGTCCATGCCCATTTTTCTAAAATTTTTTCAGTCATGATGCACTGCTATTATATTTATGAGGCTGAGTCAAATTAAATACTTAAATATTACTCTGCAATGTTCAATCTGCCTATTAGTGCTGATTTTAAAAGTTCATTTTAACTGTGATTAATTCTCAAAATTTTTTAATAGTTAACAATCCATATTAATAGTCAGTAGTAAGTTTTTAACATTTCTTATCTTTTTTTAGCGTGATCCCATCAAAATTATGTAGTTTTAATAAGGTATTTTGCAACCAGTGTATTAAGTGGCCTAAAAATAGGCTGATTAAGCAGCAGATTTTATGATTTCCTTAATATTTTCATAAAAAATACCATCTTTGCAACTCTCTTGAAAGAGTCTAATCTTTCTTGAACTACTCATCCGAAACTTCCACAAAGGCTTTATAGGGTAAATACAGTAGGGTGTTTCAGACCAGACTGAGCTTTCAAGTCTGTTATTGCTGTTTCTGTTTCAGGATGTCTTGGAGTCTGGGATAACATCACCTGCTGGCGTCCTGCGAAGATTGGAGAGACTGTCACTGTCCCTTGTCCAAAAGTATTTAGCCTTTTTTCTGGCAAACCAGGTATTTTGTTTAAAGGTGTATTTCTTTGCTTGCTTCTCTTTGGTATTTTATAGCATAGTGTGCTATAAATGGTTTATTTGCAATTTAAAGTTTGTTTTCTTTTTAAAGAGTTAAAATAGTAGTCTTGACATACATAATAAAAAGACAAAGTAATTGTCTTTGTGGTCTATACGGTGTTCTTTGAGTCAGATACTAAATATATATTCTGATATAATGATACTCATCAAGGCTGAAGGCATTGCTTACTCCTTTTGATCTATTTGTGTTAATTATTGTGGCAGTTGAGCATGACTGGCAACTTTAACAGTTGCCAACAGGTCACATGCAGGTTTTGCTTCTATGCTTAGAAGGGGAGCTCTGTCTTGTCTTCATGAGAATAATGAGCCAGCATTAACACAGAATAGCTAAAAATCTACACTATTGCAATGTAAGTTAGTTATTATGAAACCTTTTATTCTGCTTTTTTAATGGAACTTGAAAAGAACTCATCAGTGTCTCAGACTGCTGAAACAATTGTTTTAAGTCTACCATCTTCTACATCATACTGTGGTTCAATTTTGCACTTGGGGTTGTTAGTGGGGTTTTTAAAATAGATGACACACACGTAGCATTTCACTATGTATCTCAAGATGCAGTGGGAAAAATCTTATCCTCGTTGCTCAGGTGAGAAACCTTTGTCATGAAGAGCTGGTGAAAGATGCAAAACTTGTCACAGAGATTTAATTGTGCTTTTGAAGTCTCTGTGGCGAGCTTTTTAGCAATGTTATATTTAATACAGAGGCTAACTTGGGCTATAACTAAAATACCTTTATTCTCAAACCTTTTTATTAAGTCTTGTTCCAGTAAAAAATAGATTACTTAAACAATCTACAGATAAGCAATTCATTCCTGGAGCTGGTTAATCTTGATTGGCTTATCATGGACATTTTGAACAGTTTGTAAAGGGGAAAGTATGTAATCTTCAGTAAATCTTGACATCTGCAAAAGTATTCAAATAACTCAAACAAAGGTATTAAGGTGTTATCATGAGGCAAGGCAAAGTAATAGGTAAAAAAAATTCAAAATCTGAATTAAATCACTCTGCATCTGTCTTATTTGCCAAAAGCCAGAGCATGCATGCTCTCTCTGGTGTTTAGATGTTTGATGTTTAACAACTGTTGGTATCTCATATTACCATAACATTTTGGTTTTTCTAAAAAACAACTGCAATAAATATTTAGGTCTGAAACCTTCACAATGCATTACAACTCTATCTGACTTGGGCACTGCATCAACAGAACTGAAAGATCACTGCCTTTTTATGTTTTGCTATCATTTTCCTGTATACAACTTTTTTCACTGCTACCTGTTCAGTTCTTCCTTTTGGAACTAGCAGGGTGGTTTTTTAGAGGTGTATCTGTTCAGTTCACAGGATTTTTTAAAATCTTGTCTTTCTATTATTTCAGAGAAGGAAAGCAGCTTGCATCTTGCGCGGTTGATTCAATGGACATCTAACTAAGTATCTTGGCACCTTTATAATTTGATTATACTCAGGAATATATAATTTTGTAGACACACAGCCTGTTTCAAATTCACTAGATCCTTATGACAAGAATGATAAATACATCTTTAATGAAGAAATCTAATTCATTTATCCAGATTTGTGAGACATATGGCTTAGTTTTTAAATTTTTTTTAATTCTCTTTTACTTTATTTAAGATTTTTTTTAATTAAAATTCTACCACAGGGTGATCTAGACTATTTTATATTTTTATGGTACAATTCAAAATCGCAAATAATCTTTTAAATACAATCAATTCATCAAAGGATTTTTAAATTTAAATTCTGAATTTAAAAAAGTACTTGTCATCTTTACAACTTTTGGATAACTGGCTCTTAATTTCTTGTGTGATGGCCAAGGTTATAAATTAAGTGTAGTGCATAATTACTTCTCTAGTAAATATTAGTGACTATATTAAATTACTTTTTACTCTAAAGCCAATCATATTTTCCTATAATATTTTTTCTATATTGTACATGATGATGTAAGTTTATGTTTATCTGAAAAATTTTTCTGTGAATTTTATTTGAATGTATGTCTCCAGTTATAGGTTTTCAATAAAGTTGTCATCCAAAATATTTAATTGCATGGAACAACGACAGAGAAATATACAGTGTCTACCATAGAACATTGTCTGACTATCTTTAACTTAGAAGGCCTAGCAATACTTACAGTAGAAAATGCTTCAGCACCTTGAGTACAGAGGTTCTTTTTCTTGCAAAATCAGCCTTGACATCATTTTTGGTTCTTTCAACACATTCTCCTGCTCTGCCTAATCAGAATATCTTGATGTGCTTTTAAAGCCAAAACTCTTCAAGAGTGCATAAATAAGTTACATTTTCTTTAAAAAATGCCATGTTTATGCCAAACGGTGTTTGAGTAGATACTGTGGTTTGAGGTTAAGGTCTTGTCATAAGATAGAAATGCTTGGTTGTTGGTTTATCAGCCATTTGTAGGACATTTACAACTTTCCACTGAAGACTTTGTATAAAGAAGAAACTCCAGTAACCAATCAGGAAGGTAAAAATCACAAAAGATTTAATTTGGAGCATGTGTAAAAAGATTTGCTTATTTTTGGCCAAAGTTGATGTGTTCCATGTAAATTTGTTCTTGTCTGGTGAAAATGAGCTATTTTTAGGTCAGTTAAAGACCAAAGCAAGATGTTATTATAGATTTCAAGTGCTATAGACATAAAAATTTCTCTAAAAAGCGTGAGGGAAATTTTCTTAAGATTTAACATTGTGAGAGTAAGTTATAGTAATTTAGTGTCTATTCTTTATTCTGACATCAGACTTTTCAGTTTTCTCTTGCTGAAGATATTCCATATTGTATGAACGTTATTTTATACTAATTAGATTAAGGAATAGAATAATGAATTGCCCCTTTCTCATCTATGTGACTTCATGTGGGAAGAGTCACCTTCTTGCCTCAATCCCAACTGAAGAGATCTGTTCTGAAATTGACATTCAAATTCCTTTCCAAATGTACTTACGCATGTCCGTTCTTTAGACCATGTTGTTTCAGTGGTTGGTTCAAAGAGTGAGATTCAGTGTGCATATTTGTTTCTTTGTTCTTTATTTTATTACAGAATTTGGCCTTTAAGTATCATTACCAGCTACCTTTAAGTATCACTACCAATATTTGCTGAAGCAGTACTTCATCACCATAAAATCAAAAAGCGTGTATAACTCTTTAGTAGATCTTTTGGTATTGTCTTCGCAGAAAAGCTTAAACAGGAGGCTAGAACAGCCCTGATTTAATTAACTTTTCTTTCGAACTGCTTTACTTATGACTTATTCCCCTTACAGAGTGAGCTGAAAGACTCCCTCCAGAAAACTTTAGATAAAACAGGAAAATATTTCAGTCTTTTGCAGATGTAACACAAATAGCTATTACACCAGAGCAGAAGCCTGCCCTCACAGCTTGGAATTACTTTTGTTTTATTCTAGTGCAGAGGCAAGTCAGCATAAAGGTAAAAGCCAAAGTAATATAAATGAAGGGCACGTGAAATGAAAGGGCTGAGTTGCTTTAACGGGAGTGCTAGGAAATACAAGATGTTAACAGAGAATCTTAGGTTGTCTAAAGATTTATTGATGAGGAGACTTTCAAATCTTTCTGATTTAAACACTCAAATTTTGCTTTACAGGAAATATTAGCAAAAATTGTACAAGTAAAGGATGGTCAGATATTTTTCCTGACATCTTAAGTACTTGTGGATATAATGACTATGAAGAGGATTATAAGGTAGGAAAAATACTTTATTCATTTCAAGGCGGGTGTTAAATATAGCTACCATCAGATATATTCTGCTTCTAAATAATTCCCTTTTTACTCTCTCAGAATTAATGAAAATTTGTAGTAATTTTTGGTAGTATTGATTTTTATTAGCTTGGATTGCAAATAAGATAGAATCAGAAATGTAGAATTCAGTAACTCTGAAACTCAAGGCTGTAATTAGTTGGTAATTGCACTAACACATCTGTATTTCTAATATTGCAGTATAACTTGACTTATAAGTATGTTTTGCATTGTGTTATTTCTAGAAGCTTCTATGATAGCAAATCCTGGTGCTGTAAAGATCTGTTAATAATAAATGCACAACTTAAGTGCTGATGTGTATTTAAGTTGTATATAAAATAGAATTAATTTAGTTCATTAAAATTATTGCAGATTTTTATTGGACTTTAAATTGTGTTGGCAGATGTGTTTTAAAAAGCTAATAAGATATCTGAAATACATTATAAATGGAAAAAAATAATTTGTTTGCTTTACAGAGAGTATTTCTTGTTCTTTTTGTTGAGGGAAGTATTTTTTCCCTCACATTTTACCTCTTTCTGTTTTCTTGCGGAGGCTAATAGAGCAAGATTTTGTTTACAAGCATGAGCTCATCTGTCAGTAAAACTCCTGTTATCATGAACGGATGAAGTCATCTCATGAATAAATACACTTGGATGGTTGGGTTTTTCTGGATTTTAGTACGTCTGTTTGGCAGAGATGTGCTGGCATTCTAGTGAAGACACGCAGTCATTAACACCTCTTTCTGTATGTAAATGCTCAGCTATTACTGTAGTTGAAATTAGATTATAAAGGAAAGGGATAGAATATGTTATTTTCCCAGCTTTTCTGAACACACATTCTAAAACGTCAGTATTATCTGACAGTTTGGGAATACCCTCTCATTACTGCTGAGCCAGCCGTTTTAAAACACTGTT
The DNA here is from genome assembly GCA_013389865.1 of Piaya cayana. NCBI lineage: Eukaryota > Metazoa > Chordata > Aves > Cuculiformes > Coccyzidae > Piaya > Piaya cayana. The sequence goes on along the minus strand of WAAB01021661.1, from coordinate 572,224 downwards.
GTTGAGCCCAGTCCTTGTCACATAGAGTGAAAATGGGTCAAGACTTAAAGAAATTCAGATTAACAAAAGATAACATTTCAAGCAGTGAGAAGTACTTAATTAGTAGGTGAAGTAATTTAGTAATTAGTAATTTGAAGGAGGAGATTGAAGTAATGCAAGCTGGCTATACTTATAGGAATGAATCTCAAGAAACTGGAAATAGTAAGTAGTAGCAACATTTACAAAAGCCTGGAAAAGGGTAAAAATCAGAAGACAGATATGGAAAGCAAGTACTGAAAAAGTGATTAGCAGAGGTATGGTAGATAGACTACCATAAATATCTAACACAGTGTACAGATAAATGCATGGCATGTTGCAGGGAAGGAAAAGGGTAGTGCAAGCACTGATTACATTTCAAACAACATGCCCAAGAGCCCTGTCCTTTTTTCTCAAGTACCAGTATTGTTGCTCGGGAAATATTCCTTGCCTGAAGACCATAAGCTAGTTATTTCAGTGGGAAAAGACAGTTACACTTTTCTAACCATATGGGTGACAAGTAAAAAAGTGGATACAGTAGAAATGACTTGTCGGAAAATAAGCTGTTCCTGTGCAAATATTTTATTTGTTGTCATTAAGGAAAACACAGAAATTATCAAAATAAAATCTGAAAACTGAAATGGGAAAGTGCGTCTAAATCTATCTCTTTATAGGAGACAATATAAAAAATGCAGGTACTATGCAGTTGTTGGCTTTCAGGAGGCATTTAAGGTTCTTCATCAGTCAGCTGTCACACAGAAAGAAGATATTTCTTGCATTCAGATCTCAGCACTCAATGGTAGCACCTCAAACCAAAAAGTCTTCATTCAACATCAATCAATATAGTTCATTTTTATTTGACCTAGAATTTCCACAGAAAGAACTGAAATTAAATCCTAAGTATTTGGCTACAAAATACTTCAGAGAAAGAAATGTTGTGCAACAATATGTTTTGTGGGTGATGTGCCTTCAAAGTTGTAGCAGCTAAGTAGATCATATTTTAGGGAAGATGACAAAATACTTTTTTATGGTAAGTCTTTAATTTTCTTCCATGTTTTGTCTGAAGCCAATGTTAAAGGAATAGGTAGAAAGTGTCTTTGGTGTTAGTTCGGTTCCTGCATCTTCACTGCTGAGTGAATTTCCATTATGGATCCAATTAAATACTTATTCCCTCTTTTTTTTCCCCCCCATCTTTTAGGGTATGGAGCTGTATCTTCTTTACTTCAGAAAGGACTTATTTCTATACATATTTTGTACTTATTTATATGTACATATGCACCTACACACAGACCTTTGTCTCTCTCCAGATATGCATCCATTTGGGGCATATTTTAATATTCTAGACAAGGTTTAAATGGTACACATTGGTAAGCAAATATTGACCAGGCAATTTATTATTAGGTAAATTTAAAAAAAGTGCTTAAAATGCACAGAAATAAGAAAGCTTGTTTAAAAATACTATAAACATATCATCTGTTATTCCTCTGCCAAGTTCCATTATATTGCTCAGGGTATGAAAGAACTTGCCTTCTTCCACATTGTGCATTGATTTTACTCAGAGTCAAAACGTTCAATTTTTATTCCAAGTCAAGTGGTATTTTAGCAGGTTTTATAAACAGAAGTGATTTGCTTAACATTTTGGAATTAACTTTTACATTCCTGACGCAGCACCCTTAGAGTGTTTTATTTTGTGTTAGATCTTCTGTTAGTATTCTTTAGTGCTCATTTATTGGGGAACAATTTCACAAGTATAATTGTGTTTGAACAAATTGTTCAAACAAAACAAAACAAAATTGTTGTTATTGCTTCAAGTTGTGTATCTAAGCCACTCCAGTCTCTTTCCTGTAAGTAAACTAGTCACTGCTAACTTTCAAGATCAAATCTTAGATGCATCAAATAAGTGCCTTTTTTCATTTTATATTTCTGTTGAGTTCATGGCAACACAATAAGTAGCTTGATTTGACCATGCTACAAACACAGGTCAAGGTGTGTTAAACCAATCCAAGTCTCACGTCAATCTTTCCTTTCATGTTGACATTTTCTATCTAGACTGAACAAGCAAGAGATGTGTCCTAGCTGCCCTCAGAGGGTATTAAACCCTCTGTCAACATTATTAACGTATGACAAGATGTCTGGTGATTATAAAAGGGTGAAACGTGTCCACTTTTCTTAAAATAATGACTTGGTCATTTAATACAGTGCTGCCTAACCTTAGCGTGAATTGATCCAAGGTTTATCGGAGCACACAAAAACCCAGTATATACATGATATAGGCTCCGTGATTTCAATGCATAGGGTCATACAAAGGCAAATTCATGGAGAGAAAGATCCTCAGGGCTATCCAGTGTGGTGATACTGTTGCAGCTTGTATGTGAGTAGAAGCATCATCTGTGGAAGAAGTATTCCCCTATTTGGCTGGTTTCCTGAAGGATTCGCTCTTAGGCTGCTGTCAAGAGATAACATCCTGTATGTGCTACCCATTGCCCAATGCAGATACACGACTGAAAGCAAATAGAGTCAAGGCAGTGAGGTCAGGACTGATACAAACAAACACTGTCTGGAATGTCTGGCAGCTACATTTAGAAAAGAGATACATTACTACTGCCTGTGAAGTGGATCATTGCACTAGACTAATGGTTTGTTTGTACTGAGTCTAAATTGAATCCTTCCCTCTCAACAAAATGCGATACAGGTCAGCCATCTACCATTGCTTTTTCTGTGTGCCTATAAGTCTTACTGTGCTTATTTACATTACATTCTGCATTTTTCATCACTTAATGATGCTGTTATTGAGGTGCATGTAATCCATCTCTATCCCAGTTTATATTTGTTCTAAGTAAGTACTACAAGATTTTAGAAATTGCTGCTGTTGTTGAAGTTCATTTTGCAAAATTATAGAACTAGGGTTTTTTATTCCACTTCTAATTTGCATTTGCTCATTTCAGTGTTTCTAAAGCTCTGAACTCATTTGTTTGTCCCAGTTCTGATTTTACACTGTGCAGTTTAAAGTTTTCTGACATGCTCTTCTACTGTGAGTATTTGCATATAGTGGGATGTACTCTGACATGTGTATCATGAAAATGTAAGACAACAGATTTTAATATACTTGCAAGTAATCGTTTCTGTGAATACTAGTCTCTCATATACAGAATTACAGGAATGTACTAACCTTCAGAATAAACAAAATGAAGAATTGCCTGGGATTATAATGATTTTAAATACTTTATGCAAGTTATCAATTATATTTTTGGTTAAATGAATAGAGAGGTATGAGTTTTTCTTTTATCTTAAAGATGACATCTGGTCAATAGTAAAACTTCTTTGGGCAAAGAATCAAGCCCTGAACTTTCTTCAGGGTTTTGTCCTTCAGCACTGAATTACCCTCTCACCCCTAGAAGTCCTTCCAAACCAAGGCTGAAGTTAAAAGATCCACGGGATACCTGTCAGCTTTGCATAGGAAGCTTCTGTGCTATGTCTGTTCTGTAAGCAGAAGAATTCTGTATCCTGAACTTACTGACAATAATATAAGACTAACTTTAAAGGAAACATTAGCAGAAAAATGTGTCTGTTCTAAGAAAACAAAACACAGGTGTGCAATAAGAATAGATTTTACAAAATAGTCTTCTGAATATAACACTAGTTACACAAACATGTACCAGTCTGATTTATTTTTATATGTTTGGGTTTTCTTACTCTTCTAAAACCAGGTAACATTAGGTAGCCACAAAAAAACCCAAATAAGAAACATCTTAGGGTGAGGTTTTATCATGTAGAAAGCAGTTGCAGATTCTGTAAATGTTTCCATAAAGTTGTTTTGAAACTCTTAAGCCACTGGTTTTTCTCTGTGCCTAACTGCCTATTGAGTAATCTTAATTTTTCCTCAAAAGTTTAAAAGCAAATTTTTCAATTTCAGTTTTGGAATCAGCATTACTTAGATAACCATGTGAATATTTTGCAGGGGCCACTGCTCTTACAACTGTTGCACAAGTAGTAGTTTTCTTTGATAGGGAGAAAATTTCTTTCCAGTGCTATAGAATTGGCCATTCGATGCTTTCTAGGGACTTGGATCATCTCAGTTGCAAGTTGATTAGGCCTGAAGCATGAGAGAACTGGAGCAAAGGATGCCTCCAGTGGGAATCCTTTATTGCCTTAAGGGGATTTCTGGGCAGTTCACCATTCACTTTAGCAGATGGTTTTACTACAGACTGTGGAAATTCACTCCTTACATGTAAAAATAATCTCGTAAATGTTGTTAGATAAATTTTTGTCAAATTCTGAGACTGCCTGCAAATCCATTTAAACTGATTTCCTTCTATTTGAATATTTATGAACATCCTTACTTTCTTTTCTTCAAAAGTTATTCCTTTTTGATGCCTTTGCAAACTGACAACTTCCAAAGTTGGTTAACTTGGCAGCATGATGGAGAATCATAATCTAGCCAGACCAGTCAGGAGCCCCTTAACCATGAGTACTGAGGGGTTATAAATTAGATATAAACTCTCCAGGAAATTCTGGAAGCTTTATTACCAACAGATCGGTCAATAACTTTGTGCAGTATACTGTATTGGTAAAACCAACAGACAGTATTATGTTCCTAAGGGAAAGAGACCATTGGGCAAAATTACCTTCCATGATATTTTTCCCTCCCCCTCTCCCTATTTAAGTTTAGATTCACATCTCAGGAAATAGAGGGTACAGACCAAAAGGACAAATTATGTGGTGAAGTATTAAGAGGAGACATAGCTCTAAGACATTTTAAGGTAAAAAATGTGTTATAAAAGAGCTTTTAACTCTTAACAATTTTTTCAAAAGTTTTCCTCAAACAATTGCAACACAGAGATGCTATTAAGAAACTACAAATGTGAAACAGATTTCTTGTTTTTCTTTAACATACTATGAAAACATTCTGCAGTACTGCCTTCTGCAAGAAAAGACAGTAAGAGCGAGAAGCATATAAGGTATTTCGAATGAAAATAACATCTGCAGCTTACAGCAGCTAGAATTGGAGCTGTACTCACAGTATTCTCTGTGCTCATTTTAGATCTGATGAGAATGACAATTCTTTTTGACGAGTGTCTCACTGTGAATGAATGTAAATTGCAACAGGAGCAATGAATTTAAAGGGCTAAACTCCAACTACCCAAAAACTTTAGTCAATTTAACTGTGGATTTGAAGTAAGATAAATTGATGAAAACAATCTAATTTTATTTAAGCTAGGTTTACTTGAATTACCTCCATTTCTAACTGACTTCTGAAATCTCCATCACCTGCACACATGCATAGCTATATGCATATATTAAAACCCCCATCTACTGTGAGAATGGTGCAATAAATGATTAAAATGCACAGTTTGTATACATTTCTGTGGGAGGCTGGCATTTAAAGCATAGTTTAATCAGTAGCTTCTGGCATTTAATCTGTTAGTAAATCTCCCTTCAAAAATCCCTCCTCCCTCACTTCCCTGTAATTCCTCTGTACTAAGCATGACTGGGTTCTTTTTAATAAGTCTTTAGTAACTTTGAGATACATGCTCACTGTGTTACACTGACATCACTAGGACTGTGTGTAGTTAGTATGATGGCTGCTAATGCACAGACACATAACAAACCTGAGAGTTTCGAACAATAAGCAAAAAACACCTACTTTTTGGTGACTAGAATTATAACTCAAGTGAATTTCATCTGACTAGATTCTAGATTGTACAAAGTACTTATCTGGAGATAGCCTGTAACTTCTCAACAGTTGAAGGTGTAGACTTTGGAGTCTGGATAGGAATCATACAGTCCTAATTCCTTTGAATTGTTACAACCACAACAAAGCACATGAATCAAAGTATAAAACCGTCCGTTATCTTCAACTGACTCCCCATCTCTTTCAAGGGCAATGACTAATTCTGTTGAGTTGCCTACCTTTTAGGAAGCTTATGGTTGAACTTGGATGATCTGGTGTGTCTCTTCCAACCTGGTTATTCTATGATTCTGTGATTCTATGATTCTATTAAATGCTTTAAGCTGAATGAGTCTTAACTTATTAGTTTCATCTAGTCACCAGTAGTTATCTGGAAGATTTTTAAAGACTATGTTGTAGTTTTTTCTTTGCTATATTATTACTGAGAAAACAGACTTGTCATATCAGAATCCCCAGGAGAGTTAGCTCAGATGGCCCCATCCATCAGTTGGCATGAGGTTTAACACGGCCAAATGCCGGGTCCTGCACTTGGGGCACAACAACCCTAAGCAGTGTTACAGACTAGGATAAGTCTGTCTAGAAAGCTGCCTGGAGGAGAAGGACCNTTGTTTAGCCTGGAGAAGAGGAGGCTGAGAGTAGACCTCATTGCTCTCTACAGCTACCTGAAAGGAGGTTGTAGAGAGGAGGGAGCTGGCCTCTTCTCCCAGTTGACAGGACGCAGGACAAGAGGGAATGGCCTTAAGCTCTACCAAGGGAGATTTAGGCTAGACATTAGCAAAAAAATTTTCACAGAAAGGGTCATTGGGCACTGGAACAGGCTGCCCAGGGAGGTGGTTGATTCACCTTCCCTGGAGGTGTTTAAGGGACGGGTAGATGAGGTCCTGAGGGGCAGGGTTTAGTGTTTGATAGGAATGGTTGGACTTGATGATCCGATGGGTCTCTTCCAACCTGGTGATTCTATGATATTTCTATCCCTGCAAAATTTGATGACTGTTAGTGCACATGGTTCTTTGCTGTTCTGTCCTGTACTTTATTATAACTTGTTTTGAGGAAGTAAACAGGAACTCTGCATTCCTGGACATGGAAAACATTTAAAGGAAAGAAAATTGCTTATCCTAAAATCACCTAGATAGAGGTCTCAAAGAAAAAAATCCACAAAAAATGGAAAAAATACTCATTTAAGTGACCTAGACCAGATACATTTCAGTGTTGTTAGTGTAATGGATTCCAAGGAAAGGGGAAGTAATATTGAGCTTAAATTGATCTTGACATGAAGCAATGCAGAACATATAAGCATAATGAAGCCTTTCCCATGGGAACATTGGTCTGACAGCAGTTTCCCAATAATGACCTCAGGTACAAAATCACTCCTATAAACATCTTAGTGCATGTCATCTAAAGACTATAGGGACTGTGGATCATTAAAGCCTGTAAATCCATTGATTCTGTGTTTTTAATTTATGAAAGTACAAGATGTCCTGTGTCTAGGACAGGAATGAGGGAAGGAAAGGAATGTAGGAGCAGGGCAATTCATTCTGATATGAAGATGGGCAAAAATATGGAAAAAGTAAGCAAAAGCAATGCAGACTAAACATGGGTATAAATTTTATATACTTAGCCCCAAACAATTTATGTATTTCCTAAGCAAAAGCTTCCAAAGCAAGACAAAAATTAAGGAGGATATGCAACCTCTCCCTAGGTCTGGTATGCTTGGGCATTTTAAAGGATTATTAGCATCGTAAAAATACAATATACAGATGAGATAATTGTATGATAACACAAGTGGTAACTGTTTTATAAGCAGCAAATATGTTGAATTGCAAATAATTACATCAGAAGAAGAAAATCAATGCTGGCCCAACCAAAACAAGTACAAAGACCTAACACAAATGTCAACATTGAGAAAATTCAGCACAAGAGAGTGTTTGAATGAAGCAAGGAGGTGACAGGAGTAAGTCTAATGTCTAGCAAGAGGGAACTAATCTTAATTCTAGAGTGTAGAGACTATGGTACTTAAAGAAAAGTATACAGTCGTGTCAGTTTAGTCACCTGTTAAATAGAAAAACGCATGAGTTGGTATGTGTCAAATACATGTTTATTTCTGCTCATTAGGTAAACCTAAGACCTTTGGAGCCAATTCGTAGCACACTTCGGCTGCTCAGCAGGAGAAAAGGACCTTAGGACTGCTTTAAGATTTTCTAGCACAATGAAAAATCGGAATAGGAGGAAAGAGATCACTTCTGCTGGGCACTGTGAATGGCCAGACACAATTGGCATAAGAAATCTTGGTTTAAGTGTTTTGGAAGCCTTTGGGAGGCTATTAACAAATACAAATTGCCGGAGACCGGGGATTACTTTTAACACGTTAGGATTTGTTAAGCTACGTGGTAGTTCCTAGGATAAGAAGATCAGTAGATTATGTTGTCCCTATGTGCACTCTTACAGAGGTTGTGTGCATGTTCAGCCTACTGGAGAGACCTCTGCCTCTGCTATGTAGTGATGTGATGTTGAACATCACTGTTACTATTCAAAGGAGGCCTCTGCTAATTGTTTTTTTCTGTGAAAGTGAGAACTTCCATTCAGTATTTAAACAATGCAGATTCACTGTCATTGAAACTTCTTTTGCAAATGGCATCTCCCTCAGGTTTACATGGTGGACGTTAAGAATTTTTGATTTAGAGACCATTCAGGCTTCTATTTGTACACTCAATAGAAATGTGTTCTAGTGAGGTCTGCAAACAAGTTGCTAACAAGTAGAACATACTGTGGAACTGTGGTGCATCATTTCTAAGCAATACAACTATATGTTCTCTTCTCCCAAGTGACAGGGGACAGGACGAGAGGCTCTGCCAGGGGAGGTTCAAGCTTGACATAAGGAAAAACTTCTTCACAGAAAGGGTCATTAGGCAATGGAACGGTCTGCCCAGGGAAGTGGTTGACTCACCTTCCCTGGAGGTGTTTAAGGTGCAGGTGGATGAGGTACTGAGGGGCATGGTGGGTCTCTTCCAACCTGGTGATTCTGTGATTCTATATGCAATTCCTGATGTGCACAAGGCCAGGAAATAAAATTCATTTCCTTCCAGAATACTGATGATGAGGAAATGAGGCTGCCAAATTTTTAGGTCATTTATCAGAGCATCCTTTCTCCATAGTTTTGCAGAGCTGGTCAGGTTAAGTGGATGGAGAAGTATTTGCACTGTTCTTGGTGCCATAGGCTGTTGTATTGCTGCTGAGAAACTGTTTCTTACTTCACTCCCAGAAAATTGCCTTGAGATTGGCTAATGTTCCTTTTGCTATGACAAGTGAAATTAAAGGAGTGTATGGGTGTTGTGCAGTGTAGGCATAGTTTTTAGAGCTGTCCAAAATTGAGCCGAACCATGGGTATAGTTCTGCCATTCAAGCAGAGAATTGAAGGGCAATTTTTTAGAACTGATTTTATGTGAAATTATGTTAACTTTGAAAAAAAAATTACATTTAGAATTGTACTTGAGAACAATTTTAGACACATTGAGGAACATGGGACTACTTATAGTCTTATTCAGCAAACACAGGATTCATATGGAAAACCAGGATATTTTGGGGACATCCATCTAAGTGCAAGCATTAGTACACTCTGGGTAGCTGTGCTTGAATTAGTTACTCTGCGCCTCTTGGTTGACTGTAGAAATGTATACAATGAAGTCCATGTTGACTACTCATCTAGATACAAGAAGTGCTTGCTAGAAGGTCCTGTGGAGAGACTCTACATTGCTTTTGATGTTTACATTTGCAGCATTGGCACCTAATGGAAAAAAAGGCTATGATTTATGCTTTCCCTAGGAATGCAGTAGGGCTGTACAGATATAGATTCTATGGAGACCAATATAGCATTTAGATTTTACCATTTTAACCAAACAGGGTCACCACATTAAAAA
>WAAB01021661.1:498473-562550 GCA_013389865.1 Piaya cayana | reverse complement strand
CCCCACCAACATTTATTCAGGATTTTAACTGAGGAACTTTTTTATGGTTATTGTAATGGCACTGAAAGCTTCATTTTCCTTCTTTATCTCTGCAGAAAATGAGTATTATATAAAGGAAACAAAACAGTAGGATATCAGGGCTGTTGTCAAAAGGCTATCACAGCTTACTTCTCTAACTGAAAAAAAAAATAAAATTGTTTCCTGTGACAGTTCATATACCGCTTTTAACTCCTAACAAGCATGAAAGTTGCTGTGAATATACTTAAGACAGTTATGTTTCTCTTATTTTTCCCCTTTAACCATAACTACAATAGAGCAGTTTCAATATACTTCATTTCATTTAGCATTTCATTTTGTCTTTTTCCATATCTGTGTAATATTTGCTAAGTGAATGTCAAGCTAATCACCAATTTGGATTGCTAATATTAGCTCTTTACTTGACCTTTTAAATGCTATAAAAATAAATATATTAAGTGAATTGCTTTTACTTTTGCTATCTTAGTTCATTTGAAGGTATTGCTTCCTTCCTACTTTTTACAAATGTTGTTCAAGAATGTGAGTAATATAAACATATGCACTAAATACTGAAATTCTGTCTGTTATACATAGCATGATCTACACTTCTATTAAAGTAGAAGACTTCACAATTTTAATATTTTTTTCTAGCTCCAGTGGAAGATAATGTCAGTCTAATGACTTGTTGTAGGCATAAATGAAGAAGCAACTTCATTCTGAGAGTATTTATCATTCTTATTCTTGATATCATTCAGAATAGGATTTAATGTAATATGTAGCTGGTAAATTTACAGATAACTGCAGTTAATCAGTGGACTGTGCACTTCAGTTTGCTCCTCTTCTGTGGAAAAAAATCATTTCCAAGTTTTAGCAAATAGCTACTAAAGAGAGAAAGGGTTATTTGGATCACAATTTAATAAAGTATTTGAACAGTTAGATTAAGAAATCAATAAGACTGTGTCTTTAAAATGAAATTCATGTATAAATGCACTACGAAGTACACTGGAGCAGAGGAATTGCGATTCCGTCTTTCAGACATAATCCATTCTTTCAAACTGTGGCTCATTCTTCCCAGTTTATTGTGTTTATGGAAGTTAATGAATGTGGTAATTTATTTGACCTCATTGGCATGGAATAATCAGCTGAAATTGTACTTTGTGTGTCAAAGTTTTGAGTTCCTGAGGCTTATTTTTCTACTGGCCTGAGACCTTGCATTACAAAATAAGTTGAAATACTGATATAACATTCTCGTCACGTACTATAGAGCAAAGAGTGAAAATAATGCTATTTATTTAGCCTTCAGAGCTATTTAATGGAGAATTATATAATTCCACAGTCAATTTTACATATCAGTAAGTGGTTTCTGCATATCTTATTTTCCTGTGCAGGTCAACTTCTATGTGCGGGTGAAGGCAATTTATACCCTTGGACACAGTGTATCTCTAATTGCTCTAACAACAGGAAGTATAATTCTTTGCCTTTTCAGGTATGTGTTTTTCATGAACAGAAGTGAACAATGATAAGATGTTTTTACTGGTGTCTGGTTGCTCAGATGTTTAGAAAATGCGTTTGTTTTACATTTTTCTCAATTAAAACGCTGACAATTGTATAATGCTAACTTGATTTTTGATAGCACCATTCATATTAAAAAAATTCAAAGCACTTTACAAATTTAGAGACATTACAGCCCATGCAAGAAAGAATAATCATTTAGGAATGGATTATATAAAGCAGTTTGTATTTGATTATTAAAATCGACACCTTGAATTGCTCTTGAAAATTAGTAGGATGCTGGTCTAAACATGAAGAAGCGGGCAGCTGTATTTTGCAGAAACTTCTGAGTGCTCTGCAGGGGTAGGGTAATCAAAGGTAATCATTAATTTGTCCAAGTTTGGTTGAAAACATGTGGATGATTGTGCTGCAGGATAGTGCTAGATGTGCAATGTTTTTGTTGGGCAGTGTTAGGAAAGACGGTACTGTCTGTTGGTTTTGCCTAATTTCCAGAAGTTTTCTGAGCCTGAAAGCAATCTCCAAATGGTAAAATAAATTGCAAAATGGTATTTTCACTATCACAGCCTTTCTCTCTCTCTCTGCTTTACTTCCTTTTTGTATCATTTCTACTTGTATAATTAGAAGAACTTCTATATTCTCCATTATAAACACACAACTTTTCTGCTCCACTAGATCAGGCTGCTCAAGGCCCCATCCAGCCTGGCCTTGAACACCACCAGGGAGGGTTCCTCCACAGCTTCCCTGGTCAACCCGTTCCAGTGCCTCACCACTCTCAGCATGAAGAAATTCTACCTAATGTCTAATCTAAATCTTCCCCCTTCCCATATAAAGCTATGTCCCCTTGTCCTCTCACTCCATGCCCTTGTAAAAAGTCCCTCCCCAGTTTTCTTGTAGTCTCCTTCAGGTACTGAAAGGCCACTATAAGGTCTCCCCAGAGCCTTCTTGTCTCCAGTCTGAACAATCCCAACTCTCTCAGCTTGTCCTCATAGCAGAGGATAGGATTGTCAACATCCTGACTTCATCCAGCAGGATTAGGATTTGAACTCTGAATATTAGTAGCACAAAAGATGGTTAAAATTGTGCATTGCTGGATACGCGCAGTATTTTTAATGAAAAAAAAGGAATAATATGGAGTTGAATTTAATTGTAGTTAATGTGTTCATGACAGGGAGGTAGAAATTCTTTTTAAGTAGTATGACTTGACTTCTGTAGCCCATTATATATTGTTATGTGCTGTCTTACAGGACAGATACAGCCTTGAGGTTTTATAGTTGTTCACAATATCAGCTATAAGCATGTGAAAGGCAGAACTCTCACATGGGGAAAGCAGTTGTTTCTGAAAGTTTCCATACAGTTGCAATATTCTGGTTTACATTTCTTCTAAAGAACTCAACTTGATTTTAGTCTTTACAGAAACATTATATGGGTTCCCATTATTAATATCTGTAACAGAGGCATTTAGAAGTATTATAAAAGGAAAAGATTTTCTGTCTGGCTAGACTTTTAATCTCAAAACAAAAACATAAAATGTGGTGATCTCTAAATACCTTGCTAGACTAAGCTGACAGCATTTTTCAAGTTGCTGTGGTGCCACATAATAATCTATGCTCTTTTTATAATTAAAGCTAGTTGGTAACTTTCCAGCACAGTATTTTCCTGATAGATGTTGCCAGTTTGTTAGACACATACTTGCAAACTTAATTTATAAACTGTAAAGCTGATAATTTTTATTCAGTCGAAAGAAGTTGTTTTACCCGTATGAGAAGGCAAGTTTCTTCATTTTGAATGTCTAAATTTTAACATATCATAAAGTTTTAGAGAAGTGGAAATCAAAGAAAATAACTAGTATTTTTAGGATTTTTTAAAAGAGTTTAGTTTGTTCCAACTTAGAGTGAAAAAAAATTTATAGAACAGCATATTTCTACATAATGCTGACATTCTAGATTTCACTATACTTTGAGGTTATTCCTGTGTAACAAAACCTTCCAAAAATTGAACAGCTTTTCTGATATGTGTTTCTTAACAAGTACAAAAATATGAATCTCCATCGCTTCTATAAGATACGCTGTCATGTGCATCAACTGTCAAAGTGTTCCTCACTTTTGTATCATGTGGTAGTCATATGAAAGGAGCAGGCATGGTAGATTTTTTTTCATTGTTGAAGAACAGCTTTTATTTGTTATTCTGAATTGTACATATCCCAAATAAAAATGCTTTCTTGCCCACTACCTCCAAAATCTTGGTTTGACAGCCTTATACATATCCAACATTTATTATTTCAAGTATTAAAGAGGATGAAGAACTAGTCATCTAAATTAGTTACTCATTAAAAAAAATATTTTCTTCCCATTTGCAGTTTGCATGTCTCTCTGATTTCTATAGGAACATATGATGCAGTCCAACATAATAGTGATATTTCAGTTTTTCTCAGAATCTCTTTCAGCAAAGGGCATGCATAGTGACAGAAATCACTGGAGTTTTGGCAACTGCTTTAAGTTCAGCCTAGTATTATGTCCTCTGCCAGGCTCTGGGTTAGCAAGGTGGATCTGTTATTTTTTTCCCTATACTCACTGTAAGTAGTCTTGCTTTAGTAGTTTCAGAATGGATTATTTAGTGTTCTTAAGTAAAAATCAAAATGTGACGTCTACTTGGAAGCTGCTACTGCACACTGCCATAACATCCTATTCCATCTTTATTCCTTCGTTGCTCGTACTTCTTAAAAAACTCTGGCTTCTGGCTTATTTCCAGGTGCAGTTCAAGGTGCTGGTTTTGACCAAAAAAAACTCTTAGCAATTTGGTTTCTGGGGATTTGCTATAAAAGATTCTGTTAAATGTGAAGATCTTGAAGGTAATATTTTTTAAGTGAAAATCTCTATTTATAACTTGCTTCCCCTGAGCACTCATTCACTTAGTTGAACTATTTAATTTGCCATTTGTCTGTCAGCTTTCACATGGCTGCTTGAATAAAGAGTTTTACATGAGTTTTACGTGTCACTGGAGAAAGGGAATAGGCAATCTTACATTTTGAATGCATTTTTAAATGTTCCTGCATATCCTCAGATCATAGAATTAAAAGCCATTATACAGAAAATATAAGGAGTTAGGTAAAAAATTAAACCAGAAAATAATAGGTGGGAACATGTCTGAAATATATCCAGGATAATCAAAGTTTTATTTGCAAGAAAAGCGTTGGGATGAGTGCAGACACAGAAGGAAATAATCATCTATGTTTATTGTCATCTTATATTAAAGTGTGGGAGAAATACCAGTGGGATCTTTTTGTCTATGATACTGAAAAGGAGAAAGAGATACTCTTTGTATATGTTGGACAGCCTATAATGATGATAATGATAAAAGAAAACAGCAAGGCAGCACCGACAGTAAGACAAAGGAGGAAAGGGTAGGCTCTTACTTAAGGTTGATATTACCAATAAATGATTGAATTGTAATAGAAGTCTGTTCAAATGCCTTCTGTCTCGAAATCTAAAATGCTTGTTTTTAAATCTCTTCTTAGAAAACTTCATTGTACTCGGAACTACATCCATCTGAACCTGTTCCTCTCTTTCATTCTAAGAGCAATCTCTGTTTTAGTCAAGGACGATATTCTCTATTCCAGCTCCAACACAGCTCACTGTCCAGAGGATCAAACCTCATGGGTAATAAACCTCATTTGCCACCTGCTATAATAAATGTGTCTCTAAATTTTCCCCCTTGACCCTTTAAAATATTTAGTACTACCAAGCTGTCAATGCAGACAATTTTGTAGAGAATGTAATGACTAGCAAAATGGTCTCCCTAAGGTAGACAAAGAAAGAAAGTTGCAGCACAAGTATGATAAGTTAATGTTGTTTTGCCTGTCTGTGAAGGGACACTGTCATCTGCCATAACAAATGATGACCAACTATGGCTCAGAATAAATAGGGCCACTGCATTATTCAGCTGGCGGGATTTATGACAAACAGGA
Organism: Piaya cayana; assembly: GCA_013389865.1. Classification (NCBI taxonomy): domain Eukaryota; kingdom Metazoa; phylum Chordata; class Aves; order Cuculiformes; family Coccyzidae; genus Piaya; species Piaya cayana. Next base: position 557,059 of record WAAB01021661.1, on the reverse strand, counting down.
GTGCCATTAGCTGGGGACATTTACAGGCAACTCATCTTCATTGGTAGCCAGAAAAGTGTTGATGACACACTAGTGTTTTGGCTACTTCTTAGCAGTACTAGATGGGGCTTTTTTCCAGTAGCTTTATCAGGGGTTCAGGAATTGTACGGCTATCATTGGAAGGAGAGAAATGAGTCAGGAAAGGAAATATTTGCAGTCTTCTGTACTTTGTGACTGTGGCTGAAGTGTTGCCATCTGCACTTATTGCAAGCTAACAATATGTTTTCTGCATTTTCATGCATGGTGATTTAAAAAAACCCCTCCAGTCTTACTGTTAAACAGCCAAACACTACATGGTATCCTCCATTATTTGCCTCTGTTGTTTCAGTCAAAAGTGCTGCAGAAGCCTACAAATACTACTGAATATCTTCTGTATTTCATTTACTGTAGTTTAAACTTGTGAGAAAAAAAATGTCCCTAAGCATAAAGTTCTTAGCAGTGACTCCCCAGCTGTATGTATGAATTCATAATATGGTATATTTCTGATGAAGACAAATAGGCTTTAAGTTAGTAGACCCAAGGGAGGCAAAAGAGTAGGCAGGCTGCCTGCAGTAATCAAAATTTCTTAGGTCCTTGAAAGATTAATCAATGGACTCTCAAAATAATACTTGATTTCTGTAATTTCTTTTATTCTTCAGTTATTCTTGGCTGCAAAACCTCATATTTTCCTATTTGAATGTGTCTAGCTTTATAGACTGTTGAGTAATTTCTATTGCATTGTACATGGGATGATCTGACACCAGCTTGGCAAGGCTTTTGGTCTTGTATTGGCTGAATGCTACCTTTCTTGCATAACACCATGTGGGGTTTGCCCCTTTTGTCATGTGTGTGGGATGTTCCAGAGTTCTGCTGCATGCACAGATGTCTTAAGACCATTCAATTCAAAGCGCAATGTAATTAGATCCTGTATCTGAATGACATAGAGCCATAATTTTGGCTAACTCTTTACTGACTGATAACTTTACTGACATCTGGACATACACCTGATACACAATTATCTTCAGGAGGAAGGGAAAATATTTTGATGTGGGGTCTGGTATGCAAATCGAGGATATAATACAGAGGACTGTTGGAATTTAAAAGTAATTACAAAAACTTTTGACTAACTGCCAATCTTGTTGTAAATAGTCATAAAAGCAAATTTCAGCTTGCATTTTGAAATGTTTACTTTTCTTCATGTTAAATTTCCTGGCCTGTTACCTGTCTGTAATTGTTATCTCTTCAGCAGGTACAAAGTCCAGAAGTAAGATTGTTCTTACTGAATGAGATGACTGAATGAAGCTGTTTCTCTCTCTTTCTCACTGGACAGTTTATCTCCACTACTTTAGGATTTTCTCTGCATGTGCCTGTCTCCCTTCATCAGTTGTATAAGGAGCTAGTTGGCTAGTAGATACAGCTGTCACCAGAAATCTTGCTTGTAGGCAGCTAAAATTAGATGAGATTGATTCAAGTCTTTGGACTCTTACTTTGTTGTCTGTACATGTGTATACACAGGCATAAATATAGGCATGTATGTTGCATTGAGATACTGAAGAAACCACAAAGAGGTGATGGATACAGAGAAGTATCTCTAGGAAGTCTATGCCCTTGTGGCTTAGCAGCTGGTGACTGGGGCCCATGAGGGTATGTCATTTACTAATAAATACCTATGTTTAGACAAGAGGAATCAATCACTAAATGAATAAGTTTCCTACTTAGGTATTTGGTGTACTTGGGAATTTAACAGAAGCAGTGGAGGTATGAAGGGTATTTAAAGTTGGGGAAAGTAGGCAGAAACTAGAAGTTTTGTTTAGTCTGCTGCATTCAACATATCATCTCATTTCTCAGTTCGTTCTCAGCAGAAACATTTTTATGTTTAATTCTCACATCCCAGATTCCTGCTGGGAAGTATGAAAGTAGTAGCAACCAGCATTGTGGAACATCAGCAGCAGAGACATCTGATAATTGATTCCAAAGAGCAGCACATAGACTATAAGTATATGAGGGCTTGATTTTATGATATGTGCTTATGGGTCTTGTTAATTAGGAAACACTAAATCATTTTCTAAATGGAAAGCATAATTTTTAAAAGTCCATTCAACTTTTCCTTCTAAGTCTACTTAGAGTACTCACCACATAAAGTTACATTTTTCACTCAGTTTCCCATTTAGCCTTGAAAAATTCATAAAGCAGTTCCTTTGTTAAATTTTACTCTTTTAGGAAGCCAGCTGGAATTTTAATATATTTATTAGCCACCTCTTAGATAACCATTTACTCTAATAGCTATTCATTAATTAATTATTGCAAATGTTTTCATTTGTTGATAACCACCACCTTTTACAGTATTTATGCTATGAAGTTTTCAAAATTTCTAAGCTGTGAGATGCTGTGAGAGCAACCTAAATATTTTTTTTTTATGATTTGGATGGGGGCTGGTATATATACAGTACCATTTACAGTGTCTCAATTTGCTGGAGAAAAGAATTCTACTGGACATTGGTTGCTAGAATTACATGGGGAGTTAAGACCTATGGGATATATTATTAACATGGTGGGTCGGCCTTGGCTGTATGCCAGATGCCCACCAAACTGCTCTATGACTCCACTCCTCAGTAGAACAGGAGTGAGAAAATCTGATGGAAGAAACCTCATGGGTCAAATAAAGACAGTTTAATAAAGCAAAACCAAAGTCTGTGTACGGAAACAAAGTAAGACAAAAGATCTATTCTCTACTTTCCATCAGCAGGAAACATCCAGCCACTTCCCAGGAAGTAGGGATTCATAGCACTTGCTCTGGAAGACACATGTCTTAATAATGAATGCCGCCCCCCCCTCCTCCTTTCTCTTAGCTTTTATTGCTGGAATGGAATATCCCTTTTGTCAGTTTGGGTCATCTGTCCTGGCTATGTCCCCTTCAAAGATCTTCCTTACCTCCAGCTTACCGGTGAGGGAGGAATGCTGGAGAGAGCCTTGATACTATGCAAGCACTGCTCAGCAGCTCACACAACACGATGGTGTTATCAACACCTTTCTGGCTACCAATAATACAAAGTACAGTAATATGAGGGCTGCTGTGAGGGAAATTAATTCCATCTCAACCAGGCACAATACATAACAGAATAACATAGCATCTGGCATGCAACAACTTTCATCCCTATTCTTGAATTTCAGGTGGGCTGCAAGGCTATTCTGGTGTTTTTTCAGTATGGTGTTATGGCAAACTTTTACTGGCTCTTGGTTGAAGGACTTTACCTCCACATCCTCCTTGTCCTAATATTCTCCCCCAACAGACACTTCACAATCTACCTGCTGATTGGATGGGGTAAGAACTTAAACATCTTTCAAAACTATTATTTTTAATGTATGTATGTATCAGATTCAGTATTTTAGTTGCCCAGCTACAGGCTATGCTATGTTATTTGCCAGTCTGAAAAGCCTGATAATATCGTCCATCTGATTTTAAATACATGTATTCCTTTAATTTCCAGAAAGTGCAGTAATATTTATACAGAGTGCTTTCAAGCTTCCAATAATAGGTGATCATAAAACGTTTAGGTATTGCTGGGAAGTGGGAAGAAGGCAGTATGTGTGAGTGATTCCTTATGAAATGTTTTACACTTTAGTTTTATATCGTAGTCCCTGGAAATGCATTGGGAATGCATAACCTGTACTTATCTCCCTGTAGGTCACTCTGACAGCTTGAAATAAACCTAAGAAAGGCATGCTTTTTGTGTATTAGTCATTATGGTTGCATTTTCATAAGAAATAAACCCACTTCCCTGCAGTCTTTGTAATCTATTTCTTACACCTCCTAGCTCATCAGATGGGCCTCTCCCTCCATTCACTAAACTGTTCACTCTATACAATATGTTTGGGAAACAATTGGTTACTAGCAGGCTGGACTTTTTTTGTTTTGTGGACTTACACTTTTGTTACCATTCTCTAAGCCTCTTTTTTTGCAGGAATTCCCACCATATTCATTATTACATGGACAGTGACACGGATCCTTTTAGAGGACACTGGGTAGGTACATGGGGGAGAGAAAGCTTAATGCCTCCATCTGTGCCAATACGATCCTTGCCTTGGATATGGAGGTGTTCACACAAAGGTAACATGCTGCTTTGAAGGGGATGAGCACAGAACTGAAATTTCAGGTGTGGCAATAGAGGGACAGGTGTTTAGGAGCACTTTGGCATGCTGTTTATACTTGCTATTTAATCAAAAACTTCTTAAGGGCAGGAAAGGGAAGAGATAGGTTATGACTAACATTAACCACTGAGACCCACATTTAGAGCTGTCTTCTTTGGATGTCTGAGTAATTCTTAAATATCAGTGAAGGTCATTAGTTTTGGTGTTGCAATACAGTAAAATACAGTAAGATTCTGGGCAATCTAATGTGCTGATTATCAACTCAAAAGATTGATGTCTAGATACCTTTGGGTATATCTAAGTTACATTCCCAGAGTTGAAGCATTGTGATTCAAACATATGTAAGATACATTTTGTCAGATAAAACTATGACTGACTAGAACTAGGCCTGGCTCTTGGTCTGGAAGAGCAACTGAAAAAAGAATTTTGTAGTGTAGTACCTACTGCTTCACCTAGTCCCAAGGAATGGGAAAACATTCCTAGACAGTAGCACAAACAGCTCCCACACAGCAAACAAACATTTCACACTCCTTTTTTCCACCTGACAATTTTTTTCAATTGTTTCCATAATCAAAGTGAAAAATCAGATCCTACGTAACTTGTAAGTCTTTTTTTCCAAGACCTCTAACATGCAAACTGAAGGTTAATTCCTTTTTATTCTGTCGTCGTGATCACAGTTAGAGAAACTCTGAAGGATATTGCCCTTGCTTAAGATTAATCTTTGAGAGCACTTGTACTCAGAGTATTTGGACTAAAAGTTCTGAGGCTACACCAACAATTAAATTTACAGGTTTTCAGAAAAATTTACAGATTCAGTCTCGCATTTTCCTAAAGCCATTCCAGCCATCTGTAACCTAACTATCCCACATGGCTATTCTGTCATTTTAATTTTATCTGTCAGTTACTTTAGATTTTCCTGCTACATAGAGGCTGATGTTAAAGTGCATGTTCTAAAGGTGTCCTTACATAAAGTGAAACTAAACTTAGTTTCCCTAAAGGCGAATGTCCTCCATGATTTCTAATGGTGCAGTCTAGTGTGCCTGACGTTTTAGCTGATTTGAATATGTATATTAAAACCAGGAAGACAAAAGCAGAAAAAGATTGAATGCCAAAATCTAGGCCAGAATAAGCATTGTTTTAGTATGCTTTCACTTGTATATAAGAAATAATTCTCCTTCTAGGTCTTGCTTGCCAGATTATATTAATGTCAACATCATTTTCCCTCTTTTTTTTCTGTAGTTGCTGGGATACAAATGAGCATGGTGGTCCCTGGTGGGTTATACGAATACCAATTCTAATTTCTATTATAGTAAGTAAACTTTGAAGCATGAATTATAGATCAGTTTAGCATTGTGGGGTGCATATAGCCATTATTCTTTACTGCTTGTTACAGATAGGCAAGAATTCTGTTGTATTGAAAAGAAATTGAGCTGTAGGAGAAACATTAAACAGATGCCAAGGCCATTAGAATTTGTTGCCTTCAAAATTTATCTACCTCCTATTAAATGAGCAGTTGCTTTTATTTATATGTTGTTCTTTCTTTAACATCTCTCCTGTTTATGAGCCTGAAGGAAGCAAAAATCTAATTATACTTTTCAATGAATTGCAAGTTTGATTTTCTGTGTAAATAAATAGACCTACGACTGAGAATCAGATATTATTGCAGCGATAATACAGCTGTGTATATCTTTCTTTAATTGGTAGCTTACTTAAACAGATATTGAGCATGAAGTATTTGCAAAAGAATAGCATCTGAGAATCTTTCACAGGGCTTTTCTTGTATGGAGCTCATTGGAATTACTACAGTAGTATAATAAAATTCCTGTTCCTTGTGATGTTTCTGTAATTAACTTTGGTAATACATTGCAGATACTTTTGTTATGTTTTAACATTTTAGTAACAAAACTTAGGGCATTAGTAGATTACACAATACTTCAAGAGAGTCCAGGTCAGCCCGATGCTTATGGTTGGGCTTGCCTTCAATTCATGCCTGCTGAAAATAATTTTGAAAGAACTCACTATCATCTTCATCCAAGTGAATCCTACAGTCTTTAAAGAGAAAGCAGAATAAACTTGTGTGAAATGACGTACGGTAAGGACTCACAGAAAAGATGTTTTATGAGGTGAAGAAACAGGCATCAGTGGAGAATGTTGGATGGTCCAGAGCAAAGAAAATATGTTGAAAGATAAAAGCAAAATAAACTGCCTGTTGTTTACAGAAAGATGAAAGTCTGTTCTTTGAATGTTCAATATAAACAGCTCTCTGGTAGACAGCTGAGACTTCATGTGCCAGAAAGAAGTGCATCTCCAAAGAAGTCCTAGACCTGTAAATGGAAGTTATCCAAGTGCTCATTAGCAGATTTGATTGCAGCTGGATCTTAGCAAAGACTGGGAAAAAATGGAGTACTGGTTAGCCGACAAAAGGCATGAAAGCAACTACAGATGTTGAAATGACTCTGCAGTGTGTACTGTGTAAAGCCACTTACCTCTCTGGTTAGAGTATTCTTCACTTATTTTATCAACTACATTTTGCATTTGTGACTTTAAGCTGTCAAAGGGGATTCAGAACTACAAGTGGTCATAAAAGCAGTGACACTCACCTTTTTCTGCCATATCAGTAACACATCTTGTTGGAGCATCAAACGAGAACCAGCACATCCATTGTGGCTGCTAGGATGCTATGTGTATACATAGAGTTAGAGTGGCTAATGAAATGGCACATAAAATTTGTCATTAATGATGGATGAAAAAATACATTCATGAAAAAAAAGTTTTCAATATGAATACACTGTGATAAGCTCAACCTTTCCTGGTACCTTCTAAAAAAATTAAAAATCAAAGTGTCAAGTCTTTGAATGATGAAGTCAGTGCTACCTGCCATTCAACAAAACCAGATCATTGCAAGTTCTTCGGGTGGGTATTGTGGAAGAGTCATGATAAAATTATGATGTTTCTCGGTAAAATTATGATGTCCTTGCATTGCACTCACACAGAGCCATCAGACTGTTCTCAGGAACATAAAAAGACTGGAAAAATTACAGAGAATGGTGACAAGGATGATCAGCAATAACAACTGGCTTCAGTAGTAGGAAGGACATTTATGTAAGCAGCCAATGAGGTGAACACAGGAAATGTCTGACAGAAGCTGAATTTCAACAAAATAAAGCAGAGCAGGACCCCTGAGCTGAGAACTCTCATGTCTTATGTAATGGCATGGGAGAAAGCCCAGACTATGGCTGATACTGAAAATCTTTAAGAGGAGGAAGAAGGCTGAGGAAAAGAGTGGAATAGAGCCTTATTATGAGGATGATGCTATAAATACACCCTTGAAAGAAGGAGGAAATCCTGCAAAGGTTTTAATGAGCCACCTTAGATTTAACGGGAAGTCCACTAAGCCTTCATGCCGTATTCACTCTCTTCCATTGATTTCTATGTTAACTCCAAACATTTTCACTGCTTGGAAGATTATATTTTCTATAGGTTATTATCTAACAGTAAATGATATTGTGAGAGCAAGTTCTGAAGTAACAGAATGGCTTGAGTTAGTTCAACGATGTATCAGAAACCCTTCCTGGCAGATCCTCCTAACAACTTTGGCTTGAGAAAAGATATTTGGCAGGTTTCCATGCTTCATGCTGTATATATTTCAGACTTATGTAACAGAGGCTGACTATTCCAAGTCATTAATACAGTATTACCCATATTCTCCCACTAGAAAATGTCTCCACAGGTGCCTTCTCCATACTTCCACTTGTGTTGTTCAGGTAGAAAAAGTACTTCTGTCACATCAAAGTAACTAAGAAACCTTTATCTTGTAGTCTTATATTGCAGGTAGTGTAAGGGACTAAGTAGCAAGAAAGAACCAACATGACCATTCAGATCAAAAATGCTTAGGCAATGTGTTTAGACTCAAAAATTATTGTTAGAAGAAGCCAATGAGTAGAAAAGGATACCAGCATCTCGCTCTCACTCCACTAAAGAGGCATCTTTTGTCATCACTATCTTTCAGGTTCTCTGCATTTGCATCGTTTTCTCATTTCCCTGTTCATAGGTGTTCATTGAACAGTATACATATTTTACTTTACTTAAGGACATTATACTTTAAGGCTTTTATAGGACTGAAAAGCTACAATACTAAAAGTAAAATTCCAGAGCACTACATTTTTCATATTTTATTGAAATATATTGTTCAAAATCAGATGTATATTTTAAACAATTTAAATGATCAATTAAATAATAATCATAGAGAACTTAATGTTTTCCACTGTAGAAAGTCAGTTAAAATTTTTAGATCTTAATACCCCTGTTTCAGCTGGCTTGGTTTACAAACTTGGTAGTACCAAGAACTATTTCATTAATCCAGGACTGTGCTTGCAGACAGAAGGGTATGTGTTTGAAAATAGTCTTAAAAGTAATACATGAACATCAATCAACAATATGAGTCACTTGAGTGTCATTTTGCAGATGACTTGATGCTTCAGAAACCAAATGGATGACACTTTACTCTCTAACAGTTAAAACTAGGGATGCTTGTGAAGAAAAAGAATTTGTTCAGCCAGTCCCCTTACAAATACAGGATACAGATTTTTTTCCCTTTCCTATTTTGTCACTGAAAAGTATACAATGAGAAGGAAGCTCTCTGCCTGTTACTTATATTGGCACCTGACAAAGTAATGTATATTCCTTAGTCTGGATGCTCTGCTGTGGTGAATCTGTAGATACAATCAGCAATAAGAGGCTTCTGACAGTTACTTTCATAGGAGACTTGCATCAAGGATAGCTTCTAATTCATCATCTTCCTGAAAAATGCATGTTTATTTCAGTAAAGGCTTATATTTTCTAACGTTTATTTTTACTCTTTTTTTCTGAAGTATTAGATTTAGTTTCCTAGTTTATTTGTTAGTATCATAAATCATGCTAAGTATGTCAGAGAAGACACAGACATGCATTGAACTTTAAAAACTTACAGCCAAATTGATAAGCCTGGAAAAAAAAAGTTTCAGCACTATGTCAAGGCACAGAGAGACTGAAGGTTTGTAGCAGTGAGGAAAGCACTGTCTGGCTGGGTACCAAGCATCCTGATTTGGGGCTCTAGGATAGTGTTAGTTAAAAACAATAATATGCTTATTTTCACAATGATAGAAATTTTTGTCTAGGTTGATTTCTTCTAAAATGTGTGTGTTTGATGCATCTGTAGGTTTTAGCTCACGTTGTTACTGTGGTGCAGATTCAAGGTGTTCCCTCACTTTAGTACAGGAATGTTATATTTAGTGTGTGGTTTTCTAACCTGCCCCAAACAATCCAGCACCAGAAGGACTGGGGAACATAAGAGGCCAAAAGCCAAGGATAAATAAATAATGTGAATAAAACTTAGTATCTACTGGATTTTATACTTTAGTTTTCCAGGCTGATCAGGGTCTGATCATATTTTTTTAAATGCAATTGCCTCCTTTCCCTTTCTTTGGAATGAGATAATATTGCTGTTCTATCTAACAAGGCTGTCATGAGAATAAAATATTAGGCTGCAAGGATTCAGCACCTTCAGTGATAATGTCTGCATCAGCACCCAAGACAGACAGAGATAGTTTGTGAGAGGCCCTTTCTATACATTATTTAAGTGGCCAGATCACCTGTGCAACAATCTTCCCCTAATCCAGACAGAAAATATTGACAGTCAAAGTAAGAGGCAAGAGAAGGTCAAAACAGTGTAGAACTCACATTTTCCTTGGGGCTTCCAGTTGTGAATTCACACAATTTAGAACAATACTTGAATGCACCAAAACACATCCAGTGTCCCATCCTGATAGGAAAACTGTCTTCAGCTGAGATTTTGAAAGGAAGGTGTTGCAGACAACTGCAGTTTTGAAAGGCTTTTTCCAGGCAGACTACAACTGGTGGCCATGCAGAGGTGTGCTGGGCATAACAAACCTTGTGAGACATGAAATAGCAATAGGTTTGACAGCATAGGGCTTAATATGTTCTGGCAAGAAGTACATGGCACCCACTGCTGAGCTGATTTCTCTGACTTGATAAGCATTTCTTTGTACTGTGTACTGAGGGGAGAAGTCAGAAATCATCATTATACTTCTTCTTTTTGCAGGTGAATTTTATACTTTTCATTAGTATTATAAGAATCTTACTGCAGAAGTTAAGATCTCCAGATGTTGGAGGAAATGACCAGTCACAGTACAAGTGAGTCATGCTTTTAGATATTGTGTTCAGAACCAAAATAATCTCTGTAAGATTTCTTCTCCTGAAACCTGCTACCAAAAATTGCTGTGGTCCTATAATTACATCTAATTGAGAACTAGTTTTACATGTGGTTTAATAAAGATCTTGTCGCTATGCTGAAATACAGATGAACATAATTTTTGGTCAAACACAAATTCAATAAAAAAATACAATTTCATAAAGACAAACAAGTAATTCTTGAATATTAGTCTAATCCATTAATGAATATGCTGATGCAAAAAAATATGAAGAGTAATAGCTTTCTTTTAATGTAAAAATATTTAATTTCAACATAACAAAAGTTTCAAGATCAAACCCCTTTGCTTCATCCATCCTAAAAGCATTTTTTAAAATTTTTCTTTTCTAAAATACTTTTTTTGGTAAAAAATGCATCTTTTTTTAAGAGCTGAAAGAAGTTATGTTGCTCTTAAAAAAGTAAAAATTTAAATGTAGTATTTTATGTTGATGTTAAATGACATCTTTATTTTTCTAGAGGAAAAGAAATGGTTCTGATTTTGATCGACTTCATTTGTCTCTAGGCTTTCTTATTTTGTGTTTTGGTTTGAACATCAAATCCTAACTTTCATTGTTTCCACAGCTTTAAATCAAGAAATACTTGGGGGCAATTTAAATACATTACTAAAATTGGATATATTCTTTAATACATTGCCATGTCAGCTATCACTGTTTATTATAATAGCTGCTGGATACTTTAATCCTGAATCAAGAGTCTGTTGCAGTGGGTCTTATTTTGAAACCCAGGTATAGGCACTTAGTTTAACACTTCAGGGTGGTAATACGATGTTTCAGTGACAAAAACTAACCCAAATACTGAAAACTCAAAATGTGGCTTTAGAAAATGTGCTCCTGGATACAGCCTTTTCTTCATTTACAAAATACTGAATTCCCATCCTAAATGAAGAAAAAGCATGGTGTGCAGAAGTAAAGCATATCTTTAAAGCCAAGGGAACTAGGACCATGTCTTTTATAAAGAACCTGACACATCTGATGCAAAAAGTGAAGAATTGTGATGTGCCACAGAAAAGACAACGCTACTGGACTGACACAAGCCTTTGCTTCAAAGAGCTACATCGATCCTTTTTTTGTGTTAGCTACTAGAACTAACTAAACGTGGGAGAATGAAACCAACCAAGATGACATTACACAGTTGCCGCATTCTTCTTTAGCACAGTGACCGACCTCTGTGCAGGAAATCCCCTCAAGTTTACTTCTCATGACAGGATTTTTTCTGTGTTTCGGTGTGGTATTTATGTATTTTATGAAAATGAGACATTCCCTCCCTGTCAATCCCATCATTTTCCACAGTTTACTGTAGCACTTCATTGTATAAAATGTTCATTAATAGTGACTTTGTCCTTCATTATTCGGTTGTGTGAAATTCTTTGCTTTTAGCATTTGATTGCCTGATTAAGTTTGGATTCGATGGTCTCTAGCTGATACCCATGGGAACAGTAGATTAACCTCCTCAAGAAATTCTGCATCTACACAGCAAATTAAAGGTCTGGAAGGCTCATTTTTCAAAATGCAATGCATTTTCTAAAATACAGAGAAGAATAAGGCTATTTTGTCTGTCCCTTTCCTTCAATAAAATTGAAGTGCAGTATAGAGAAAGTAACATCAGCTAGACAAAACTTATTAACACAAAAATGGAGTAAAAGTGAAATATGAGTCTAAAATGCTTACTACTAATGTAAGTCACCATTCTGTTCCTCTGTCCCACTTGTTTGTATATGGTTCCATCTTCTTTATTGCTCATTTTACTTTTGCAGTGGGTAAGGTTAAGCTTCAGATAAAGTCAGTTTTCCATTTCATCTGGGAAACCAGGAATTTTGCTGCCATCATCATCTCCTCCAGTCGTAAATTATTTTCTCCTGCTAAGGAAATCCTATTTTTCCCACTTGCTGGTATCACATTTAGATGTGAGGGTTTTACTGTAGTTGAGAAACTTTGCTGTCAGAACTGATTATTTCCCTGTAAACAGATGCAGCCTCTGGGACATCATGAACAAAGGAAGGCCATGAAGACTGACACAAAAAAAAGGATAAACTGCTTGAAATACCTTGACTTTTCTATTAAAATAGGTGAATTCACAACAGCATCCTTTCGTTGTGGAACCAAGTTATATTCATCAAGACAGTGATGAATTATGGGGCTCAACATTGTAACTTCTTGAATTTTATCTGACACCAGACGTCCATAATCATGCATGACTGCCCCTGTATAATAAATAAAACTGATGTTATTAGAATGAAATAAGTGACAGATAGGGGGTAATTAACAATTCATCATTTCAGTGGTTTCACAGGCAGTTTGTCAGAGCTGCTCTGCTGAATAATTTAAAGTTCTCTATCTTTAACTTCAGTTTTTCCATCCCTAACTTCAGTCAATCACATATGCTTAATACCATAAGTATAGTTATGAGCATTTGGTATGTGTTGGTAAATCTGAAATTGTTCATGAAAATCTCACAGTTGAGATTATTCTGGGCGACATTTCCAGGGTAGTATTTGCGTACTGTGTATGTGAAATGTATGGACTAAACATACAGTTGTACATTTAAAGGAAATTAACATCAATTAATTGTAAGAGACAGATTTTACCCTTCATACAAGTGGACCCGTCAGTCTGACTTTGCAGAAAGGCATTATTCCTTTCCATTTTAAACCCTTTATGCTAGGAAAAAAATATCTAGAGAGACCTGATGACAGCTCGTGACAGTTTGTTGCATGTCTTCCTGTGGAATGATGCAGTAAAACCTTACCCCCAAAATCCATGCCATGAAACCAGGCTGGGAACTGGATGTGTGTCAAAGGCACACAGCAGAAGGCAGGTCCTACACTCCGCTGCTGCCCAGTCAGCAACTGAAAAGTGGTCTTTTGGTTTAGGGAGACCCTGCAGCCTTTTGCCAGCTTTTGAAGGACTGCAAAGTCAGCAAGATCAAATATAGCATAAAATTGCACTCGTTAATTTATGAAGTTATTATGTGGCTAATCTCATAGCAAGCCTAAAGGAAAACAATTTGCAGTAAAATAATTTTACTAAGACCCTTTAAAATCTGAAGTCATACAAGGTTTATGTAAAGGACATTGCATCAGGTTCTTATCTTAGAAAAACAAAGAGTTATCATTAAACTCCAACCTTTTCTCTTTTATTTATCCAGGAGACTTGCAAAATCCACGTTGTTGCTTATCCCGTTATTTGGAGTTCACTACACAGTGTTTGCTCTATTTCCTGACCGCAGTTCCAATAATTACAAAATAATCTTTGAGTTGTGTTTGGGATCTTTTCAGGTAAATTTTAAAGCTTTTATTCAAAAGCAGTTTTATTGACCCAGGTTGATACTCCCTACTAACTAACTAACGTTGTGTCTTTCCAGGGGCTGATTGTTGCAGTCTTGTATTGTTTTTTGAACAGTGAAGTAAGTCTCACTTTGCCTACTGAGGGTGGTTTGTTTTGACCAAATATAAAAATGCCCTTGTAATTCCATTCTGACACATGAAGCTGTTTTAGGAAGTGCTTGCATTCCTGTTTGTAGAATATAGATGTGGCAATTTCTGTGGAATAGGAGAAACTAATGTATTTGGGTGAGGTGTTAAGAGCTGTTGGAAAATTAATTTCTTTCAAACTTAAGTGTTAGTAAATGTGTCTTCTGTTATTTAACATGATCTAATTCTAGCTGTATTACAGTGATGTGGATTGTGCTAGTGAGGTGCAACAGGTATAGAAATTTATTGAAACCTTGAAACACACCATTGAGTAAGTACTTAGGAGCAATTTTGTGGGAGAATCTAACCCCCAGAACAGCAGCAGATTTTCAGAAGTGCTCAGCATGTAGCAGCTTTCCTAATCTCAACTGAGGAAGATGCAAGGAATTATTCTGATTCTATGCCTTAAGTAGATGCAATTGATAGCTAGGTACCAAAAGGTAAAGTTGCAGCACAGGTAATAAAAAACTGATTTTGAAAATGTCCTTGGTGTAGCCTTTGTAAAAAATGATTTGATATACTAGAGGGAAGGGATACCAGCCAGAGAGACCTTGACACGCTTGAGGAGTGAGCCCATGCAATCCTCATGGAGTTCAACAAGGGCAAGTTCAAGGTCTTGCACCAGAGTCAGGGCAATCCAACTGAGGGGATAAATTGTTTCTGAGCAGCCCTGCAGAGGAGGACTTGGGGGTACTAGCAGATGAAAAGTTGGACATGAGCTGGCAATGTGCACTTGTAGCTAAGAAAGTCAATCATGTCTCACATCAAAAGAAGCATGACCAGCAAGTCAAGAGAGGTGCTGTTCTCTCAGTAGAAGAAGGACGTGAACGTCTTAGAGTGAGTCCAGAGAACGGCCACAAAAATAGTCAGAAGACTGGAAAACCTCTCTTATGAAGAACGACTGAGAGAGTTGGGGTGATTCAGTCTGAAAAAGAGAAGACTCTGGGGAGACTTTACGGCAGCCTTTCACTGCTTAAAGGGAGAATATAAAAAACACAAACACTTTTAAGAAGGGCCTATGTTGACAGGATAAAAGTTAGTAGTTCCAAGCTGAAAGAGGGCAGATTTTGAGTAGATGTAAGGAAAAAAATTTTACTGTGAGGGTGGTAAGGCGCTGACACAAGTTGCACAAAGCAGTTGTGGCTGCCCCATCCTTGGAGGTGTTCCAGGCCAAGTGAGATGAAGCCTGAACAACCTGATCTGGTGAAAGATGCCCCTGCCCATGGCAGGGGCATTGACACAGGATCATGTTTAAAATTACCTTCCAACCCAAGCCATTCTGTGATTCTGTTCCTAGAGATCACTGACAAACAGCCAATAAATGTGGGCAAGTTCCTCACATGAAAAATAACATTTTCCGCTCATCTTGGGAATTTTCTTTTTAACACAGGTGCAAGGGGAGCTGAAAAGGAAATGGCGGAGTTTGTGCTGGAAGCAGACAGCAGGCAGAGATTACAGACTCCACAGCTGTTCAATTTCTCGAAATGGATCAGAAAGTGTTTCTCAGCTCCACCGGAATTCAAGGGCTCAGTCATTTATGCAGACAGAGACCACCATGATATAAGTCAGTTATGTCCAATAAACATGAAAAACTGTTGGATATATCATTCATTATGCAGCTCAATGTGATATTTCATAAAATGTACTGTTTAGTGCTTTGGTTTTCTGTGTGTTGGTATTTGGGAAATTGGTTTGTGCAGCCAACCAAGTAATAACAGAATCACCTGCCCCATGGATGCTATCTGGGTTTTTTTTAATAGCGTTCATATTAAGTCTGATGTTTTCTTCTGTTTACTATCTGTAACTATTCAAAAACTCAATTACTGTAATGGTTCTTCTACCTTCCAACAAGTCCACTAGATACGTTGTGGTGTCCTCTTCAGTGCATACAGTTTTGTTGCATGTTGTAAAGGTTAAGGTGTGAAGCAAAAAAAATGCTTACACTTTATTTATACTTAAGGAAACATTTTTTTTCCTTTAAGGATTAGGAAATTCTTTCCTAAGTAGGAAAAGCAAAATATAAATAAAGAACTGTAAGATTATAATTAACCACACTGGGAGTTTAGTGTGCTAATCCAGGAAATCATTAACAGTATTTATATAGAGGGAAAAAATATAGTACTACTCAGCTAGTTGTGTACGTTTCAGAGATTACTTCCTACAGAGTTTGCTTCCAGTTCTGTTGTTCCCTTCAGAAGTGCCTAGCTTTTAAGTTTTGGTGCAGAAAGCAGGGCTGGATTTCGAGTCCATGTGGAAATGCTACTGTAATAGTTTTAATTAAAATATCAGTATTTGTCAATGGTGTTATTGCAATCAGCACTTGTTTTCTTCTGTTTAAAATTGGAGATTTGTGTTGATTTTTTATTAAATAATTTTCTGAAGATATGATTTATTACTAGGGCAGTCTGGCATAGGATAAATAGACATATACAGCATATTGCCCATTGAAAATATCAGTTTTATATAATACTTTCATCAAAATATGTTTCTAGAACTGCATACTTGGCAGCTAAAACAAGGAATAACGGGTTAAAATTACAACTCCCATTTAAGGAATCATGTAAATTCTCTTAGCTTAATTCTACTCTGTATCTATCTGAGCTGATATAGAATTTAGTCTTGACCATGACACCAGGAAAAAAAGAAAAAATTAGAAAGAATCCCTAAAAATTACCATAAAAGGCAGAAACTGAAGGAATTCTTAACAATGCCAAACCTCTTAAGTAGCCACTTTGTGAAAAAAAAAGACATAGAACTGACAGATTCTTATAAACATACACAGAACATTTGCACTCTTTAACCAGTGATGTTTACTTCTCATGTCACATTTAACCATGTTCACTCTAAATAGCGAGTGGGACTAATATTTGTGTGACTACTTCCAATCCATAAAAACAATTGCCCTAATATTTCAGATAACAGACTGTACAGAGCTAGCAGAATCCAAAGTCCACAATATTGCCAAGGGAATGGAAGAACACAGCAAGGACATGTCTTGGCAGGCATAAATGTACATTCTTGAAAAATATTACCAGTATTACGAATATTGCTGGCAGTGTCGAAGTGTCCATACACTTCTTGGTCTGATTTAATTTAGTTAGTTATTAGTTAAGGACAATTTATTTTAATGGGATTGCTCTGGATTGATACAGAGTTATGTCAGACCAAAGGCAGAAAAGCCCTGTGGTTCACATGAGTACTACAAAGCAGGTAACTCTGGAATGTTACATGACACTAAACGTCACATAGCGGGTGTTATTTGAGTTGAACAATAACCCAGTCATTTGGAGTGTTTTCTGCTGTCATTTGGTGAAGTATCTGTGATGATCTTAAATGAAGCAGACTGCTTAATGACAGTCCTATGGGGTCTAAAGATAGGACCCTCCACACATACTATATTTAAACTAAATATATTCCCAAAGGCTTAAGACCTTAGCGTTTTTCCTGGATCACTGAACAATATTATCAACAAGCTCTTAATGGGAAATCTATGAAGACGCATTGGAGCTTTGGTGGCTTTTTCTATATCTAAATACATCTGTGCTTTTTAGTGTTCTTTGTCTGAAGTGGCACTGAAACTGTTTAGCTCCCTGAGGTGTGACTTTTTGCCAGAAAAATTTTGTGTGATTTTTATCAGCATTACCTTCTGCTGGTGCCTAAGGAACACAGTGACAGATTACTCTCCAGTTTCTAACCATCATCAAAATTTAAATATTTAGCTAGTGCTTACTTAAGTTTTGCTCTACAGAGTCTACTTAGTCTAGGTGCTCAATAAACTCAGGTGAAATTCATCTGCCCTGGTTTTGGTATCTAAAATCTGGATATCTGTGTATTAGCTAAAGACTCTTTCAAAGTGCCTTCCATGGTTATAGAAAAATTGACACTGCTTGATGATTAATCCCATGTTTATCTGGGCATCTTTTGTAGATAAACTGAGTCACTTTTTTCTCTATACTTATAAAATGAGTCCTGAGTAGCTCACTAGAACTTATATTTCTCACTCTACACTTAAAATTATGATAGATTAATCTTTCCAGAAAAGGGCCATTCAGTTATCAGTCTCGTATTACCCAGATGCTCCTTTTATAGGCTGAGTAACTTGAGTTGGCCAGTTATCCTTCAAAAAATATGTGGGATTATTCAAAAGTTGAGGCAATGAAGGACCCCTCAGTTCATCTACTAGGGTGTCCCTTTGGTTGACTGCCTTCTGTGTTAAAGCAAATAGCTTTAATGTCCTGTTTTGATTTGCCTGTCATCAGCTTTCAACAATTGTTCCTTGTTTTGGGTTAGATGTTTGGCTTTGTGCTTTTTTGTAGAGGGAGTCATATGCTAAAACAAAGTGCTTTAGACTACCAGAAGTTTTCTTTATGTCAAGCCTCTTGAACATCACTCTTTGAATCATTATTTCCTCTCTGAGAAGCTGACACGTCAAATATTTCAAGTTCTGGCAGCGAGGCACTTTCTGAAATATTCTTCCTGATTCTCTTCTGTGCCCCATTCTGTTCATAATAGCTTTGGCCAAGAGAAGCAAAGAAAGTATTTCATTATCTTCTTCTTCAGGAGTGCACACACCATTGACCATGTCTCACTCCCACTTGCAGCTCCCTTTGTCACAGTTTTGAAATGTTTTTACTTTACATAGTAATTTTCACTGACTGGGAACTGGCTAGTGACATGCAATGAGATTATTGCTCTTGCCATATAAACTGGTACATTTTTTAAATGTATTTGCCTTGGTGTCTGGGTCAAGTGCATCAATGTGCTTTGCAAAATAACATTGGGAATATGAAAAACATTCTTTTAACAGCTGAAAGCAATGCTGGCATTCATGAAATTTTAAGAATTTGACATGTATTCAAGTAAGTATTCCATCTGCTGCCTGCTGGAGTGCACAAGAGCCCGACAGACTGCACCTGAGCAGCATGGTCATGGGTGCGGCAGGTAGTCAGCTGAGAAACTACGTGGTTACGCACACATTGGAACTGTAGTCATGGCTATTGGTGACAAAAAGCACTACAAAAAGCCACCTATTGTCAAGTTGGAGGCAGCCTACCCCTCTCTGTAAGCATCTACTTCATGTCCTGATGCACAACAGACAGGTTCCCTCTGCCTTTAACATGAATGAAGGGGAAAGCAACAAGCACAGACCCTCAGCAAAACAGAGAATCTGTTTGGAATGGTTTTATGAAATATGACATTGTCAAGGACATATCTCACACTCTGTGCATAAGGACTAAGATGAGCCATTTGCATTATTTGTCTCTTATTTTTGTGAATTCTGTAGAAGTCTTCTGTTGACTGAATTTGTCTATTTCAGCAAATCAGTTGTGAATAAAGTCCAAATTCACTTTGCACACAGTTTTTTCAGGCATTTTCAATGAAAAATCAAGCATTAAATATGTCAGATAAAAAGGAAGAACTGGCAGATAACCTGCAGAGAAAGCTGCTGTGTATATAAGGGCCATGGCCAAGAAATTACTGTCTGTGCACAGGGACACAGGAAATACTTTCACTAACAGAAGTACCTTCACATTACCATGAGTGCCTATATTAACTGTGGGCTGTCAGTACTACCCTGACATAGCCAAATAGTAGAATTTGGTATGCAGTGTTGTTCTCTTGATGAAAAAACAATAGTCAAATAATAATAATGTGTCCTAACATGTCTGTTATGAGAGTACATCATGATAACATTTAAAAGGAACATTTTGTGGTATGACTTGATGAATATCTACTGGCTCTGCCCAGTTATAACTGTATGTAGTTATATCTAACTCAATAACATTTCCACTGTCAGCTAAAACAGGCTGAAGTATCCTGACCCTCTTTGTTTCCCAAAGCACTGTAGTAATTTTATGATAACCTGCAGCTTTATAAATCGCTGGCCCATGAGTATGAGTATTGTTTTGAAATTCATTTTTGTCATCTTCATCAACAACTTTTTATCTATCAAGTATGGTAAAAATTAAAGATGATGTAAATGAATGTGATTTTTTTTTACAGAATGTACAGACTATGATGTTGTATAGAGTAATGTGTGTAAATAGATTTCCCTTTCATACTGTAATTCACTATACATTTTTTTTTACAGAATGTACAGACTATGATGTTGTATAGAGTAATGTGTGTAAATAGATTTCCCTTTCATACTGTAATTCACTATACATTTTTCTGGTTTTGCTCTTTTGTTCTTTTCTGTTTTCAATTTTTAATGCCACGTACCCAACAGCCTTCTCTGAGATACATTATATATAAAGCTGTGAACAAATAAACAGTTACATCTTTATGCTGTAAGAGATAATAGTCGTTAACACCATAATGGACTGAAGAAGACAGTAAAAATTTTAAAGATTTTTGCATAGAATATCTTTTGTGTGATATATGTATTTATGAGATGCACTGCAAGACTGGCAGTGGTGCACTGCTGATGGGGCCTGCAAGGGAGGTGAGCACATGGAGGAGGAGGAGGTGTCACCTCTGTGAGGCAGTTCCCCTGACAGCAACGCTTGGCAGGAGCAGAGGATGGAGCGCTGTATTCCTGTCTCTCGTGGCCCAAGGAATATGTTCTCTTTTGTGCGTATCTCTAATTACCACAGAAGCTACATCACCAGGAAGGGTGTTCTGACCCTTTCAGAGATCTGAGCTCTCATCCTCTTCCAGCTTATGGCTGTGCCTGTATGAGCAGCATATCAGTATAAACCCTTTCATATTGTTTTACACAACCACAAAGCACTTCAGTGTCCTTGCCCATGTGCATGTTCTCTTTCCCCCATTGCTAACTGGGTGGCTCCACAGGCAGATCACCGTGACATCTCTGGGTCCCTCACCACAAGAAGGATGTTGAGGCTCTGGAGCGAGTTCAGAGAAAAGCAACAAAGCTGGTGAGTGGCTGGAGAACAGGCCTTATGAAGAACGGCTGAGAGAGCTGGGGTTGTTTAGCCTGGAGAAGAGGAGGCTGAGAGGAGCCTCATTGCTCTCTACAACTACCTGAAAGGAGGTTGTAGAGAGGAGGGAGCTGGCCTCTTCTCCCAGTTGGCAGGACACAGGACAAGAGGGAATGGCATCAAGCTCCGCCAAAGGAGATTTAGGGTAGACATTAGCAAAATATTTTTCACAGAAAGGGTCATTGGTCACTGGAACAGGCTGCCCAGGGAGGTGGTTGATTCACCTTCCCTGGAGGGGTTTAAGGGACAGGTAGATGAGGTCCTGAGGGACATGGTTTAGTGTTTGATAGGAATGGTTGGACTCAATGATCTGGTGGGTCTCTTCCAACCTGGTTGTTCTATGATTCTATGATTACATCAAACCATTTAATAAGTAAGTATATGTTGTATCAAACTAGTTACAGATTTTTCATATAGGAAAAATAAATATTTTTCAAGTAACATCCTACAGAACACAGTCAGTGCTCTAGGATATTCAATTCAATTTGCATATTGGATTTGGAAGACAAAAGAAATCAAAATGAAGAGCTGTGCATTATGTTGAAGCTATTCTGTATTTCTGAGCGGGTGCCTTTGTAATTGAGACTGCTTCTCAACACAATCCTCTTAAGCTGTGAAATTCTCTGTTCAGAAAGGCTTCATTTAGCAATAACCCTCAGACACTGCTTATCCCTGGTTTCCTGATTACATTCTTCACCTGCTCTTAATTAGTGCCTGGTGCTTTGGCTGCTTGTCTCTATAGGATATGAAAAAAATACTCTGTGAATAATAGAGGAATTGGTAAGCAAGTTTATAACATAATTAATCATGGATCCTGACTACTAGGGGATGATTTGTTATACAGAGCTGTATTCATGAGAAGCAATTTAAAAATTAAAATATAATCTGAGTAACATAGAGATGATTATTGAGTCTTAGCAAGGTGATAAATTGTACAGTTTAATCATTCCTCAAGATTCTAGCTTCTGTTACTCATAGAAATACCCAAACCATATGGCCTGTTTTAAAAAACATTTAACTTGACCTTATTGCTCAACAATAAAACATGACGGAAGATACCATTTTCCTCATTTTCATTTTGCCTGTAAAGAACAAAACATACTGTTTCTTGGATCAGGACAATAATTTATCAGCTTAGACACTTGAAAGTATCATTTTGTCTTGTATCGTATGGAATTAATATTGTTAATAGTTCGGGGGGGGGTTTAATCCTTTAAAAGCCCAGGTTATACCTCACTTAGAGTATAGCTCTGGTCCTTATGCCCCATATATGAGTTGATTCCAGCTAGAAAGGCACAGGCAATATTGTCATTTCATGTCAGTTCATTTCTGTCTAACTTTAAACATCTCAGCTCTAAGTGTTCTATTTATAAATCCCCTTTTTGGCTGAATGCAAAGCCAAAACTCCAGCCTGATCCCTAATCCTGCCTCTGGGATATCTCACGTCTTGACTCAAGGAAGAGCAACACTGAGGACCTGCCTAATGCCTGCAAAGGGCTGCAGAAGGAGACCCATATCCCCACAGTGGGTTCCACAAGCCCTGACAGTGTTGCTGCCCCTTGTAGAAATATTTCCCTCTCACTGGCAGCCTGAGAGGGTTGTGCCATAGGTGCATTGAGGCTTTCCCTTTCTTTCAGCTGCTTATGAAGTCTGTATCTTATTTAAACCGGCTCATCACTATTTTTATTGATCCACACCCATGACATTCACTAGAAAGAAATTTACTTTACAATCTTCTCTAATTCACTGCAGTGACATATTCAATATATAGCAATGCTTTGAAATGGCCTAAGAAGGACGGGGAGGGTTTTATTTAAAAGGGTTCATGTAGAGTAACAACGGCTCTTGGATGCACAAATCTTAGCGAGAGGAGAGCTTTTATAGTTCTGCTACCTATGCAAATTCCCATACAATAGCCAAATACTGATGGGCATCACGTAAACTGGGGCTAGAAGACAAAAAGTTGTTTGCTGTCACTGGAGGAGTGAGGTTTTGAAAAAGCCTCATGACATCCAAGGAAAATTCCACTTTTAGAATCCTGTTTTTATGGCTTAGAGGGAGTAATATGGTATGATTCTGAAACAGCAGGGAATTGGACCTCATGACCCATGCACTTATACTTCCTATACTCCCATAAGACTACGGGATCTTAACTGCACTAACATGTCCAAAGTTTTGGAAAGAAATAGAAGTTAGAAAAAAGTTCTAAGCTTTTCCAAATCTGAGCATGTAAACAAATCACAGAAATCATTAGGGTTTGAACATTTGTTAGTTGCTATCATAAAACTCTCTATTAATGCTATTTTAGTTGCTTGTTTCAGCTGTATAATCAGTCTAACATGGCTTCTTTGTTCCTGGATGAACAGAAACTGCTGTTGACGTAGATATTTTGGAAGAAAATATGAGTACTATTAAGAGATTTTCAGTCTAAGTTCATCTTCTCCCTCTATTGTGCTCTGTATTCATCCTTAGCCTGGAAAAGTTGTTCCAATTACCCATTCATATACTGATCCATTAATAGTACAACTGTACTTCTATATATGTTTTCCAAATGTCTGGGCTGAATAGTTTATTTCCGCTGAGCTGTAATTATTCATCTCAGCATTTGGCAGTGTTTTTGAGTGGTTTTAACTTTCCTCATGAAACGTGTCATCAGGTTTGAGAAATAGTGATTTCTTTGGACAATCTGGATACTGAAGTATTTGATTGGCTCATAGGGTGGAAAGTGGCTTCTAACCTGCACAGCTACCTTATAGTTGACTTCTTTAGTACATTTATAAAATTCTGATCAATTTAAAATTAAAAAGAAAATAAAATCATACAGGTTTACTTTGGAGAGTTAGAAGGGGAAAGGATGTGAAGTTCAGGAATGAAATGGGGTCAGAACTAGGACCTTAGTTCAAGGAAATAAGATGATACTCTAGGGAGACAGAAGAGCAAAGGGAAGCTTGATTTTGGAGGGCACATGTAGTATGAGGTGGGTGTAAAAAGGGTTATGATAGGAAGTCAAGTGGTTTACTGAAGATCTTACTGGAATCAATCACTGCTTGGGGGCAATTTTCATGGGGAACTGTGAATGAATGGTCTTTCAAAAAACTTTCCATTGTGCATGTTTGAAGATAAACTGTAATAGAAGTTAAATTTTCAGAAATGTACTGCAGCTAAGTTATACATGTGGAAGAGTTCAGGTATTCAGGTACAATGCCCCTATGAATTGACAATCAATATTTTCTCTCCTCTTAAAAAGAAATTTTACATCTTTTAGGTCATACAAAGACCATTTTTTAGCTCTCTGCCTATGACAAAAAAAACCCCCACTTTTCTGAGGAAAACTTAGAGTTGGGAAACACTGATTCATCTACTGAGATAGAAAAGGCAAGAGCCTTTTATATCACCAGACCAAGAAAGTATTTTTACACCAATAAGCAAATAGGATAATACATCTGGTAGATGTTTAATATAAATCATGCTTCTCAGTCTCATTACCAAACTGTGGTATTAACTATGTCAGCTGAGGGATTATGTTTGCTGTGACTCCCAAAGCCAAAATAAGTATTTTAAAAAAAAAATCTCTAGACTTTCATATGACTTAAAGTATTTCCACTGTATCAGAGATTTTTTTCTGGACCAAGCATGGCTTTATTCTTCCATTCTCCAAATAAAAACCAAAATATTTTTGGTTTTCTCTCTTTCACTACTGTCCACGTTGTACCTGTTTAATTGCAAATGATTCACTAATAGTACAATCCCAGTAACCAGCAGCTGCTAACCATCAAAATATAGCTCAAAAAAAGCTAAGCAGACTGATAGTTTTTTATGATGACTCATTAATTTGCCCTTTAGTTTTCCACCCGTGAATAGTTAACATTTTGTTACTTTATCAGTACAGCTTAGTTTGCCACTTGCCTTTGTAAAACCATAAATTTAAGACAGAATCAGATTCAAATTCCTGCAATGTAACCTACGGCCTATCCCAACCTCAATTACATCTCACATATTCCAAACACGTTAATTCAATTTGTTCTTCCTGTCCTTCAGTGACAAGGACTAAATCGCATTCCCAGGTCAGAAATCCCATCAGGGAGGGTTTTTGTCATGAGCTGCAGCTGGTGAAAGACCTTTGCTTTGTGTACAGCCCTTCCTCAATTAGGACCCACAGATGTCCCGGTATCATAGTAGTTCTTTGAAAGGAAAATATTGCTGCTCCAAAATAAGTCTTCTTCAATATGTTTTAGTTCAGCTTCTGCAAAGTACAAAACCCAAAAGCAATAAAGAAAGGCATCTGTATATCTGTTTGCCATAAAGGTTTATTGCTTTAAATATTCAAAAGTTCATGGAGTGCTCTACTCTGCGTGCTAAGGGTGTTGGTATGGTACCAGCTAGGAATATGTGGCCACCTCCTACAAAGGAACACTCTCTCAGGTCCATTCAAATATTTAACTGTGTACGTGTCGAGCTTCAAACTAATATTTAAATCTTAAAACAAGAGCAGATCTGAGGGAACCGTTCTGTGGTTTTGCTGGTCATAAATACAGTTTAGAGCAACAGTGCTTGTTTTTCGTCTGCTTATGCTTTGTGATTTCAGTGATGTAAATTATACATGATCTTGAGAATCCCTTACCAGTACTTACCTATCTCATAGCATCTGTTTGTAACTTGTCTTTTCCATTTCCTCAGGATGCAGGTTTTTCTTTTTCAGTAGTATGAACAACTTCATGATGTTGTATATATTTCCCTTTAACTTACATATGAAACGTATTTCTTGTTTGCTGGCACTAGTCTGAACATTATTATTGAGTCTAGACACATTTTCAGAATTATTACGGCAGGAAGAAAACAAGATCAGAGCTGCAGCTGAGATGAGACAGTCATGAGACTCCTCAGGATGAGAAACTGAAATTGGAAGATTAAGCTAACAGAGAGCTGGAAGACCAGAGTGTGTCAACATGCTACAGGAAAGAGCTTTGAGCACCTAGATGGCTGTGGGCAGAGCCAAGTAGATACAATCAGAGCATCCCACAGAGGAACATGAAATCCTTTCCTAGGGATCTTAGTGTTGAAATAAATTGACAGCCTGCTAGAAAAGCATAAGGTGGGGGGGTTTGGATCAGCTTCACCACTGCCAAGGGAGCACTTTTCAAAGCTTTATTTCAGTGGGTGATTTCAAGGGTCAGCAATCTCATATGGGGCCAACGGACAACAGTGTAGACATCTCCAAACTTGCAGTATGACTTCCCAGTTGTGGGTTCCAGCGGGATTTCTGGCTCATACATTAGAAAGGCCGTCTATCATTGCTCATGATTTCTGTTTATTATTTCAGATATCTTCTTGTACATGTTTGCTAGTTAACTCCTGACTTGATGTTTCAAGTGCCAAGATGACTGTTAATTATGGACCTGATGTATGGCTTGAGAGTATCATGTGAGGTACTTAGATCAAGATGGCTTTCATCATAGTTAAGTACTAAGAATTTGAGAGATTTAGTGTAGCACTACTTGGAATAGCTTCTACCAGGCCAATAGATTCTACCAGTCTGCTTACGCAGATGAAAATGCTGTGAGGCACCAATGCTTTTTATCCTGGATTTCCAATCCCAGAGGAATGGAAAGTTTCATCACAAATCAAACTTCTCAGCTTCTGCTGTTTCATCAATCTTACAGATCTGCAAGAATAGACAAAATTGTAAAGTATCAGTAGATTCTCTTTAATAAAAACCTTCCTTTTTTGCTTCCATCGCATTTGCAACAAGGGTGGAATTAACTCTGTGATGTAGAGATGAAACTTTAGGATTTTCCAAAGCAGCAACTTCTTCCTGCCTTCCCTTTTTTCTCCCTCTATAAAGACAGGACCCAAAAATCAGAAATTTCATGTGTTCATGCAAGCTAGAAAGCTCTCTTGTATTCATTTAGCTGTTATAAAACTTTCTTTCTTTCATTCTTGCTGTTGCAAGAGAACATACTAAAATACTTCTTTTTCCAGTAAGGAAAATTTACTCCCTGAAATTTTGTAATATTGCCCTTTTTACACTTCTGTTCACATATTCTGATTTAATTTGTCATGTCCTTTTGAAATGCTCTAGTAAAACGTTTTGCAGCATGATATGAATAATTTTCAAAGTACACTTGTTTTATTTTTTGCCAGATTCAAAGCTGTTTTCTCCCTGTGAGGTTGTAAAAAGATTTAAAGATGGTATCGCAGGTGGTAAAACTGGAAAAAAGCTACTTAATTTGAATAATATCACTTTCCCTAATACATAGTATTCAGGACCTCATTGCGTTCATAACCTATCCCATTCATGAATAAATCATGGAAATATTGGCAGGAGTTGTGGGTTTCAGCTCACAGTACTTATTTCTGATGGTGACATCCAGAGTTTAAATAATGCAGAATACCCTATGTACTGACAGCTCTGAGTGATTTTGTGAAAGGAGCAGCTTGCTTCTGTACAGAGCTGGAAAGGGCAATTGAACTGGCTTTGTTGAAAGGAGCAAGACTGCGATCAGGCAGTTAATTAAGCAATCAAACTGTTTTGTTTATGATACTACAGGGCCTGTTAGTTCACATTATACCTCAGATTAGTTTCACTGGAGTGGAGTTGAGAGCTAAGAGTTGGTTTCTGTCTCTGTCCTGGAAACCAGCAGCACATAGCTGGTGCAGAGCCATCTTCTTTTCAAGTGCCTGGTCCAGCAAGCAAAGGAAGGGGATTACAGTATTTTAGCACAGGCATGAACAATCTGAACATCTCTCTCTGATACCTTGGCAAGGGCACAGTTCTGTCTCTCTGCATATCTATTCTAGAAGAAATTCACCCTGTAAAATATGGCTGTTTTTAGCTGAGAGCCATTTCCAGCTCTATATCGCCACGTTGCCTTGCAGATGGTTGATTTGTCACACAGAGAGTCGATATAGACAAAGGAGAGGGAGTCAGAAAAGGGGGTCAGAAGCTACTTTAAAACAAAAGGAAGACTTGTCACTCTCTGTCCATGTGTGGGGATAGAATGAAATTGTACCTATGGCCTTTCACAGGAGCTATAAGCTGAGTTTTCTAAGAATAGGAGGAACTGTTCAAATGTGAATATAGGGAAATTCTAGTAGTTTCAAGAAGGACTGAAGAATGAATGATGAAGAGAGAAATCAAAGAAAATTAATTTTATCAAGTGAAAAATAAGATTGTACTAATATTTCATGTTAAAAATCCACAGTGGATACATAATTCAGACTCCTACCAAGAAACAGAAGAATTTCCTGGTGAAGACACCCTGCTATGCACAGTGATAAAATATAACTTATATTAATCTTTTGCAACACTATACTGTCTCAAAAAAGTGTGTCAGACTGCTTGAAAAATATCAGTCAATAAATTCTCCCAGTTTATTATCTTGATACAAGTAATCACATTTTTCCTAGGAGGAAAACTGAATATTTTATTTCAGATACACTTAGATCATACAGGAAATCTGTGGCAGTCCAGGATATAATCCAGACCTTTTGAATCCTAGCCCTGCTATTTAGCTATGAATTCATCTTCCCTTATACTTGACATGTTTTGAGTTACGTCACATACTCTGAAATAGCCTCCCTGTCTCTTCTCTTTCATCAAAAAAAAAAAAAAGTTCAAAAAAAGATTAAAAGTTTGATTTTTTTAGGTGGATTTAGGAACTTTTGGTGAAAATATGCATGGAGACAAGCTTCAGATTTACCAGCAGACAGGTTAGTTTGTCACCAATAAGGAAGGGAGAATACAGAAACTTCGAGAACAGAAAATAAAATTTTAAATTGGCACTTTGCTGGGTTACATGTAAAGTGTACTAGATTAACTATTCTGCCATTAAGACCAATCATTCCTTTTCTGGATGACAACAAGGTCAAATCAGCCATTTGTCTGCCAATTTTCTTCTTTTTTGAGAAATGTGGGCAAGTTAACGAAAAGCTTTGCCCTGTATCCTCGGTCCAGTCCTCCTCTCAGAGGGGAACTGTTGCCACCCAGGATGATGACAGGTTTAGCTTTGCCTAGCCGAAACTTGGAAGATCCAAGGATGGCACTTTGATTCATAGCCAAAGTTCATTATAGCAACCCCTTTCTCACTGTAATTCCCTCTCATGTTATGTTTAATCTCATTTCTGATATTTTGATCCTAAAGTGCCATGTAAGCTTGTTTCCTTTACACAACAAATCCCTCCATAAGGATGATTTTTTCTTGAATTTGTGACCTGAACAGGTTTCATTAGCAAATTCATACATTTCTGAACAAGGACGTTATGAATTTAATTCATAATTATGGTTGGATTCGATGATCCGGTGGGTCTCTTCCAACCTGGTTATTCTATGATTCTATGATTACTGCTAAATAAGATTTCTCAAAACTGATTCCAGAGGAGTTCCTCTGGTATCATCCTCCACCGTATATAGGATTTCCTTCCATTTTGGCTTTTTTCTACAGTGCTTGTACTGGTCCTCATCTTTTCTGTCTAACTCACATTTTCAGACAATCACATGCCAAATGTTTTTCACTAGTCTAAGTACAAACAGCACTTTCTTTGCCAAAGAGACCAGCTGTTAACAAGCAAAGATATTAGATTTTCCAGAACAGCTAGCTGTGTAAAACTTTGATTTCCTCCTACTTTCTGTTTATTCCATTTGCCTTTAAAAGAAAGTGGCTTGAACCTTTTCATCCCATTCAAATCACACTATTCTTATGTCCTTTCCTGCCATATATGTAGTTACAACACCTGCTACTCTCCAGACATTTGATATAAGTTGGATGCTTTGGACTACAGAATTTTTGATGGAGGGCTTACAGTTTTCTTTGCTAGTTAGTGATATGAATTTCTAGTTAGCACTTCTAATGGCAAGTGACAATCTGGCCACAGACTGATTCTTGTGCTGATGAATTAATTTAGTAGGTTTAATGCAGTTGTATGAATCTATTTCTCAGAAACCTGTATGGCTACATGCTACTAACCATTTAAATTACTAGAAATGCATTTTTTTTTCTTTGCTGGCCAGAAAGAGGCCATTTCTTTAAGTATCTGGCTTCAAATTCCTTTTTATGGAAAGCAGTGGAGATGTATGTGAAAATTGTACTGTTGTAAATGAGGACAGAGTTGGTTTAACAGTTCCCATGTAGCTATGTCAATGGGAGCATTTTGCTGGAATACTTGAAGTGTGGCAATGCTTCTGACCCTGTGAGCTGCACAGCAGGTATTTCATGTCGTTAAGAGCCAGGAGTAATAATCCCTATATGATGGATATGTAAAAAGAAGGGGATTAAAAAAAATATATATATGAATGGGAGAGATGATAACAGTTTCCACCACTTCCCCTATTTTCATACAGGGGTTCTATTGTCAGGGTTCTATGGCAATGTCATAACTAGTCCTACTGCCTATTGCTGGCTTATTTCCTCCCAAAAGCCACTCAGTATATCTACAATCTCCTGACACTCCCATCAGGCTGTTCCTGAGTGCAAGCTCATTGAAATATTTGCTGACCAACTGCAGCTTGAGAACAGTCATTATCATTTTTGAAAGTCCAGGTTATCACTTTAAACCTTATTTAAAATAATATTTGAATGCCCACTTGTCCTCCTTTTGTGCTTGTTTCAGCTGGAAAATACACAGAGCTCTACCTGTTTCCAAAAGGAGCAAAGTCAAAGGCATGTTTAACTGGAAGTATATCTGGAAGAATGCACCTAGCACAATTCTCTATGACAGTGCAGCCTTGCAAGGCAGACTGGGAGAAATCACAGGGCAGTGCAACGTCAGGTATTGTCTGAGCTCATCAAGGTACCTTTTGTGCATCTTCCAGAACCAACTTTGCTTTTCTGGGCTTGATGACTTTTCTCTGCTGGTCATAGCTGATACTCCCAGTTGTGCTGGACTGGAAGCACAGTGCAAAGGACTTGGCAAGCTGCCTGTGGAAGAGATGCATTCCAGCCTGAGAAAGCAGGAGTTCACCATTAACGACTTGGTAAATAATGACTTGCTCATAAAGAACAAAAATGGAACTAAAATGGACTGGAAACTCATGAGCATTTTGAAATGGCAAGACCCAAGTTAGTCAGCATCTAAAATACATTTAAATTCCTATAGATGTTGTGGATCAATGATCACTAAACTGCACACTGGAAGGAAACTGGTGGTATAAAAAGCAATGGCAAATGCCAGAACTGAACATTAGTAATTTTCTTCATAAAAAGAAAGTTTCCATGACTCATTCATATACTATCAATTACATGTATTTGGAGACTGACTTTTAAGATTAGAATAGTGAACTAAATTTAACTGTGCCATTATCTTTATGTTCTTGAAGAAATGTTTTGCCCTGGCAATTGCAGAGAACAGCAAAGTGATTGTGAGCATTTGTTACAAGAAACATCCACCCATAAGCTATATTCATTGCTTATAAAAATATGTGGATAACGTTGAGGTTTTTTCCATTCTTCTAAATATGTGCTTACCAAGGTGACATATCTCTAAAGAGCGTTATTTTTACAGATGCATTTTCATAACACACTTTTTGTAAAGATGTAATTAGAAATTACTGCAGCCGTATTACCATATGTTGGTCATTATGATTTTTCTCTTCCTCAGTCTCGGTTTATGTTCACCTGTGAGCAACTTCTTTGAGAATAAGAGCATAAACTCCATACTATATCAAGCCAGAGATAAGCCCAAATGATTAGTCTGTGTATGCTAGGAATTTGTGGTGGATGCAGGGGAAAGAGTGATGGCAAGAAAACTGTGGATAAAATTATTCTTTCCAGTGGGTTCTGCGAGTTTGCAGCTTACAGTAGCCTAGGAATATCCTGAGTCACAGTTGCATCCAGCAACTCCTTACTACATAATAGTCACAAAATGGTTTGTCATCTGTGAATTGGAGTGAACAATATTGTATCTTTTTTGACCAACACAACATCCTCAAGGTCTGAGGACTAGGATTTCATTATGCGCTGTAGCCTAATGGTTAAATCAGGTGTCCTTAACTTCTATATTATGAGCAATTGTGTGCAAGACATCTCTCATTGCCCATTCAGGACCTGACTCTAAAGTATCTCTCTGCAGTCATCATCCTTCTAAATCAAGAAGTGCTAGAATTTTGTCCTGGGTTTAGATGAAATAGTAAATTTCCTTCATAGCAGCCCATAAGGTGCAGTTTTGAATTTGTGACCAAAGCAGTATTGATACCCTGATATTCTAGCTATTGCTGAGCAGCGTTTACACAGTGACAAAACCTCTGCTTCTCATGGAGCCACACTGAAAGCGAACTAGGAGAGCAAAAGAATTTGGGGGGAAAACACAGCCAGGACAGCTGACTCCAACTGACTAAAGCTATATTCCATACCAAATGATGTGGTGCTCAGCAACAAAAGATGAGAGAAGATAGAAGGGGGGGATGTTCAGTGATGGCATTTGTCTTCCAAAGTCACTCCAACTCACATACATGTGATGGAGCCCTGCTTTCTATCTGCTAATGGGATGCAGTAATTAATTTCTTGGTTTGCTTTGCTCATGTTCACAGCTTTGGCTTTACTTGTTAAACTGTCTTTATCTGAACCCACAAGTTTTCTTACTTTCACCCTTCTGTTTTGCTGCCCGTTCCCACCAGGGAAGCGAACAAGCCCAACTCTCTCAGCCTGCCAGGGAAGTGTTTTGTGGTCAAGGTCATCAGGCTGGAGCACCTTCCATATGTAGAAAAGCTGAGAGAGTTGGGGTTATTCAGCCTAGAGAAGAGAAGGCTCTGAGGAGATCTTATAGTGACCTTCTAGTACCTGAGATGGGCTACAGGAAAGCTGGAGAGGGACTGTTTACAAAGGCTTGTGGTGATAGGACAAGGAGGAATGGGTATAAACCGGAGAGGGGCAGATTTAAGCTTGATATAAGGAAGAATTTCACTATGAGGTTGGTGAGGCACAGGAACAGGTTGCCCAGTGAAGTTGTGGATGCCCCATTGCTGGAGGTGTTCAAAGCCAGATTGGATGGGGTCCTGGGCCACCTGATCTAGTAGGAGATGTCCCTGCTCATGTCAGGGGGGTTGGAACTAGATGATCCTTAAGGTTCCTTCCAACCCAAACTATTCTCTGATTCTACGATTCTAAATGGTTTGCTGCTATCCATGAAGCACAGCTGTGATTTTCCCCAACCCAGGTGAATTTATAATACCCTTGCCAGTGTGATGCAAAGTCTCAAAGCAACTTAAAGCTGGCAGTTTTAATTGCATCTTTGAACTATTTCACCCTCTGAAGTGCTTCTTTTTGTTTCTATGGGTTACTGCAGCAGTTGAATTATTTGTGAAACAAGTCTGAATCCTATGCTGATGTCTTAAATATGATGTGGTTATCTAGAATTCCTCTGGTGCCCTTGGTCTTTTTTTCATTTCTAATTCTTAAATAAAACCATTAAATCTTGAAAAGCATAATGGAAAAACACTGTTTCTTCCCATGTTCCCCTGCAGCCCTGATCTCCAGGTAGAAGGTGGATGCCTGTAGGATGGCAGTTCCACACAGAGGAATCTGGGGGCCACCAGGGGTCCTGGGCAGGCAGGGCCATCCCCAGCCAGGAAAACTAGGGGACAGCTGGAGCAGCCCCAGCCCTGGGCACCAGGCACCTCCTGGGGACCGGGATGGCTCAGGGTCACAGCAACCAAACCCCTGTTGTGGGGCTGCCCTTAGAGCTGTGACAACCTTTTTTCTCTGGATTTAGTAAGGATTATTTTTTAACAATGCCAGATAATAAATTTCCCTCTTAATATAAATTATTTGTAGTGTTCTTCATTTAGAAGCACTCACAGCGCTCAAGACCCATTCTCAGTTGTCCATTAATGATGTATTATGCATGTAGTAATAGTTCCTGGGCATGGGCTTTCTTAATGAAGATTTCTATTGAAATGCAATGTGTTTGTGAATATACTCTCAGTAGACATTTACCTATGAATATTAGCATGCATTTACTCCAAGAAAAATCTATGGAATTCCCCATTTACTAAGGGCTTTGGTGAACTGAGTCAAGGCACAAATTGTCAAAGTAAATAAATCCAAATCTACCTGTTGTGACAGTTAACAAAGCCTGTATTTGTGCAGCTTCTTGTGGCCTGCAGTTGTGCTTGTCATATGCCATGTATAGAGCAGGGAGTTAAATTTCTTCATGGATACTCTCAAAATGTTCTCAGTGAGTTCAAAACAAAGCTTGGTTTTATGATTGTTTCATATTTTAGTCTTAATAAGATTACTGTGAGATCAAACATCCAGGGAGGAAAAATTAAAATTAATTATAAAATATTATCTCATTAACTACCCAAGGACAATAGATGGAATATGCAGATTGTTAATCTCACATTCAGTAGTTTATCCTTAAATTGATACATCATCAACAATAAAAGTCCCAGTAAAACACATCAGTTTGTATGGGCACCAGGGATAACTGGTGATGAAGGTATACGCAATGCCAGCTGAGCTGCTGCTGAGACACTACAAAGCTATTTAAATTAATTTAATGCACAATATGCCTGGTTCAGTGTATTCAGTGAATTAGTATTGAATTAGTTCAAGTTACAAGGAAGTACCTCAGAACCAAGCAGCATTAGATAATTATCATCGTGTGCTGACAGGGTAATCTCGTGCTTTTCATAGACATTTACCAAACAAGTCATTCATGTACCTACTTTCCTGGCAAAACTTTATATTCAATTTAAAATCCCATACCCATGAAACATGTGACTGAGATACACAGTATGACAAATCATCACCTGTATTTCAAGATATTTGAGCAGACTTTGGATCAAGTCTCGGACTGCAGTGGTCTAGTTCCTTACAACACTCTCTTAATAGATAAGGACCTGAAAGCATCTTGAAATTTTACCTTATAAGAGTGAAGAAAGTGCATACAGAACTCCATAAAATTAAGTAGTAGTGTGTTGATTCCTGGTCCTGCAGAATATTATTATATATTCCTAAAAATATTACCTTCCATTGCTTCTATTTTCCAGCTCTTTATGCTTATGTTTTGATACTAAAAGCAACACTCGAGAACAGGCTGAAGTATTCTTTGGTCACTAATGTTCAGTGTGCATGCCATTCAAGCTGAGATTTTTTCAAGTGGACTAGAGAAGTCAGCTCATAGTTATAATACACATTACACCTGTTCTTGTGTTCTAGTTGACATATGCAAATAGTCATTTGCACAGTTTACATGACTCAAGGCCTTTGAAAATGTCACCTTCATAAAGCCTAAAACTAAAGGATTAGAAAGAGCAGCAGAATGACATCAAGAGCTTTTCACTAACAGTATCTGAAGTGTTTTATTTCTATCATAGTCAAATTAGAAATGCAAAAATCATTTCCTTTGTTATCCTTCATATGATATGTTGCTAATACCATACTGAACGTATGCGTAAAACAAATCAAGACAATTC
Source organism: Piaya cayana (assembly GCA_013389865.1). Taxonomy (NCBI): domain Eukaryota; kingdom Metazoa; phylum Chordata; class Aves; order Cuculiformes; family Coccyzidae; genus Piaya; species Piaya cayana. Next base: position 521,801 of record WAAB01021661.1, on the reverse strand, counting down.
ACACAGAGTAGTCATTTAAGTTTCCATTTATTTAATCTTGTCAAGAAGTATAACCCATATCCTTATGCTACTGAATTAAATTGACTTAATTTGCCTGTTCGTCTTGCTGGTTTTGTTTGAGATTTTTGAAATCCACAGAAATGGATGTCTTTAGGCAAGATGTGCTGTTCAGTGTTCCATCATGAAATAACAATGGCCCACGTATATGTCAGAAATGTAATAAAAAACACCATACAAAGAATATCAGAACTTAATTTCCTCCAAATTTTGTTTAAGGATTTATTGAAAAATATTTGATATGTTGTTGGTAAATTTACATGAATTTGAATTCCTTCTTTAGTCAATTCTGGTCTTTTTAATGCATTTTGTGAGGCTATCTGTCAGCTCTTATTAACATCTATACTATAGATTTCATACGTCTGCTTTAGAAGTTTCATAAATTACAGGAAAAATGGACCTTTGACATTTGTTTCTGCAGAATGGACTATAATTAAATAAGGTAGGTAGTATAGTTTAATGCAGTATTACCATATGCAGTATTAAAGGTCTTTTGGTTAATATGCCAACAAGCACTCCATGCAGTCTTAGAACAGTGATAAGTAACTTGTATCCATAGCAGCAGCTCACAGTAACCAATCTCTGTTTCTACATACTGTCTATTGTAAGGAAACCACATAAAATGTTCTGCTCAGCAGGGTGGAAAGGAGCTAATGTCCCACTTCCTGCTTTTTTAAATAAGAAAGTAGAGTGATTAATCATTAAAGAACGAAATGGGGGAACAATGATGCTATCAGTAAAAGCAACACAAAGGGCATCTACACAAGTAACAAATCCATGTTAAATACTATTGGGGATTATGGCATTTGGGATAAAAATCAAGATTCAACTCCTAACAGTTTTCAAATCTGGTAATATTTTTCAGTTTTCTAACTTCTCTGTAAGTGTCTTGGGGTACAATGAACATCTTCCACCGCCTTTGAAACCAAATTCTCTCACATTTGATGTAATTTATACTGCCTTTAAAGGAGTGGTTTCACCCTGCAAAGTGACAGTGTTCAAACAATCTTATTCAGCTTGCCACTAAACTCAGCTGTTCAGTCCCAGAAGCATATGTCAATACCATGTTATAACATCTCTATTTGTTTTGTCTTCTCATTACTTCTTTCAGTTATATAGGATGTTCCTTGATTATTTCTAAAATAGCAGACCAAACACGCAAAAACACAAGCACTAAGGGAAGAGGCAGAATATGTGCCCAGATAGTAACTTCTAGTGCAAGAACCCAGGTTATTAATTTAGTTTTTTAGTTGGAATCATGAAGAAAGACCAATGCTGCCTTATTCTTTAACCTAAATTGGAGACTGGGATGTGAATCACCTTCTGCAAAGCTGCCTTCAAAGAGCCATCTAGAGAGACAGAAAGGCTTCTTTTCTCACCGTCTGCAAGGGATTTTTCCTATTTCCTTTTGAAGNCTGTTTTGTCTTCTCATTACTTCTTTCAGTTATATAGGATGTTCCTTGATTATTTCTAAAATAGCAGACCAAACGCACAAAAACCACAAGCACTAAGGGAAGAGGCAGAAGATATGCCCAGATAGTAACTTCTAGTGCAAGAACCCAGGTTATTAATTTAGTTTTTTAGTTGGAATCATGAAGAAAGACCAATGCTGCCTTATTCTTTAACCTAAATTGGAGACTGGGATGTGAATCACCTTCTGCAAAGCTGCCTTCAAAGAGCCATCTAGAGAGACAGAAAGGCTTCTTTTCTCACCGTCTGCAAGGGATTTTTCCTATTTCCTTTTGAAGGGTACACAGGTTAATAGAGAAAATGCAATGGAGACTGATGTTTTAGAAGTTATCAGAGCTCCAGTCCTGACTCTCCTTGCTGTTAACCTTCTTTGTACTAAAGACCATTCACTAAAATGCATAGTTGCCAGAATAGGCGCTGCCATACCCCAAGCTTCTTCTCTCAGAAAAGCTGCTCATAAACAAGCAGTACAGTGGTTCTTATTTTGTGACCCTACCTTGGCCAGGGATGGGGATGACAAGAAGACTCTAATTCTAGAACTGCTTCCTTTCCGTTGTCCTCTTGAAAACAGGAATCCCTCAACCCATCTTTTCCTTCACGGAGCATTATAGTTCTGCAAAGAAATTCTGTATTTATCAATAGAATTGGACTCATTTGCATTCTCTAATTTTACTGGGTTCTTTTACACTCAGGACAACCTTGTCCTTGAGCAATGACATCTCCATTTTGACAGAAAAGTTGTAGGGTTTAGCGCAGGTACTATCTTGATGTGTTTCTTGCCTTTCCTAGAAACCTTTGAGTTTGGAGTTTTCAAAGCATGGAAAGACATGAGGTATTATTTGTGCACTATACTGACCTGGTGCATGCTTAAGAGACTGGTTTAAATTCTAGAAGTCTTGGAACTAGTCATGTTCTCTGTTATATCTGAAAAGACAGTGTAATTTCAGTAAGTTTATAATGGAACAGACATGTTTTAGTTGCAATATTCTCTGGGAAACCACTTCAAAGAGCTAATTCTGGGAAAAAGAGCATGAAGTTACGGGCGATAAATCCAACTAATGTTTATAAAATATGTAGAGTTTTGAAACTACTGAATAAAATACACTCTCAGAAAATCAGACAGAAAAAAAGACCTTTTGTTCTTGGCCTTATAGCTTGCTTGGCAGTCCAAATGAAATGTGGAGTGCGGGACACTTGCATTGTATTAAGGGCAGCAGGAAAACATTTCACTAGTGTAGGAGTGTCTGGTGTATAGAGCAAGGAGCAGATGAAGGAACGAATGATCATTGCTTTCTGTGGTTCATAGCATTTCTTACTAGCTTTGAGTGGTTCAGTACGCACCAAGTCCTTTCTGAAGATGTGGATATTACTAAAGGTTTTCTGTTAATGGAAGTTCAGAGCAAGATTTTGCCCATTCAGTGTGCAACTGAGGACTGAGAATTCCCTCTCTGCCTACCTGCAATTGCTAACAGAGGCACGGCAGATGCAAAAGGAGTGAAAGATCAGCAAAAGGTGCTGCCCAATGATCCAAGGTTTATTGCAGACTAGAGGAGTGACAAAACAATTTTTTTCCATTTATTCCAGTGTGTCCAGAACAGTTCACTGTTGGATGTATGGAGTCAAAACACACTGTGGCCATAATTCTAAGAGGCTGGCCATGGGAATGCTTTTCATTACAAGGATCTTCCTTCTGAAGCTGTTTTATCTGCTGCTGTTTCTGAGGCTGTCCAGGCACTGATCAGCTTTTGAAATCACTGTTTCTCCATGTTGATTTGGTAGGGTTATTTTTGTTGTTTTCTTTTAACTGTAAAAATCTATTCTTCTCAATAACCTGAAAATAACGATTGTGTTTTGTCACTACCAGGAAAGCCATGTCTCCTGGTGAGAAGCTGTTGCTTCTCAGCAATTTCATTGAGCAAGCTATTTGACAAGGATCCTGACCCTGGAAAGACATAAACACATTATCAGATACCAGAGGGTAACTAGGGCCCCAGAGAAAATGCTCATCCTTCCAGGCACATAGGTAACACTGATGACAGGAAGACACTTTTGAGAAGATGGCAGCTTAGATGATGTGTACTAGATCACAAAAAAAGTTTTGATGGATTTTTAAACTTAATAAAATGATAGAATAGTTTAAGTTTGAAGAGACCTTCAAGATTATCCAGTTACAACTCCCCTGCTTACAGGCAGGGACACTTCCCACTAGATCTGGTTGCTCAAAGCCCCATCCAGCTTGGTTTTGAACACCTCCACAACTTTTCTGGGCAACCTGTTCCATTACCTCATCACCCCCACAGTAATAAAGTCCTTCCTAATATCTAAACTAAATCTACCCTCTTTCAGTTTAGAACTTTTATCCCTTGCCCTATCACTGCAGTCCTTGATAAACATTCCCTCTCCATCTTTTTTTCTAGTCCCCTTTAAGTATTGGAAAGCTACTATAAGTTCTCCCTGGAGTTTTCTCTAAGCTAAACAAGCTCAGCTCTCTCAGCCCATTCTTGTATGGGAGATGCTCCAGCCCTCTTGCAACACACCATCAATGACTACATTGCAGTGAATTCCAACCTGCACCACTCAAAAACCTGCCACTTCTTTCCCCCAGAGTACCCAACAGCCAACTCCTGTGTTCTATCTGATCACGAGACACCTCATACTTATCAAGGATGTTGTAGCACATACCTATAGTGATGAGATAAAACTGGTTATCTACCAAGGCTCTGTGAAATTCTATGCATTGAACTAAACTATCAGTATCTCAATTAGAATTTCTATAAGTAGCTACAGAAATAACTGCCTTTAAGCTTCTGATGTAGAATGATTTTCTAATTTTATTTAGATATATGTATGTATTACTGTATACTCACTATATGCACACATACTCTCTTTAATAACGGTGAAAAAAGCCGCCTACGTACAACAGATGGCTTCATAATTCCCTTTTTTGATTACTAAAAAAACTATTTAAATAAATAGTAATGCCTCTTGAGTCAGTTTCTTCATGATAAAAAAATGGGTTGCAGCATAAACTATTAATTAATGGAATTGTTAAAAAAACCCACAGCATCCTTAATAGCAGCAAAATAATTGAACCTAATTGTAATTAAATTAAATTAAGGGCCACATAGGAGATTTTGTCTTGGGAATAACTTTTACAAAGAAAATAGATAGATTATGTCAAGATATCAAAAGAAAGATAAACTTGGTACTCAGCTCATAATTCAAGAATGTTCTCTGCAGTAATCAGTGACAAATGTTTCTTCAGAGATATCTGTCTCTACAGGAGGGAAAAACATCTAACAAAGTATATGCTGCTTTACAAAAAATTAATGAGTGAGTTCATTGGGTAGAGAATATGCTGTATATAAAAGTAAATCTTCATACAAATGCACGAACACCATTATATTGGTTTTGGCATAAATACACAGGAAAAGAAAGAGAATTTCTCAGTGATATCCACAATGATTTTTTTTTTAAAGTCCCAGAAAGATTATTAGGAAATTTGTCCTAGTTCTGGAGAGTTCTGACTAGAAATTTTCTATCTTAATTTGTCCTACTTAATTTAACTGGTTTTGTAAATTGATCATATAATCACAGAACCCTACACCTTCTGCAAGAAACTTCAAGAAATCATCTGGCTTGCAACCTCTGTCCTCTAGGATCTCCTGAGTCTAAACCATTACATCAACTTGTTGTGGTGTGAGGACTGAAGAATCTCTCCTGATAAACTTGGCTAAATGATTTTTGAAGCACATTGCCTCATCTGTGCAACAAATCATCCTTTAACAGAAATTCGTCACTGGACAATAAGCTTAGCAGCCTTTTTCTTTTTATTCTGAAATGTTCTTTGAGGCTATCAGTATCCTGATAAACTATTTTCTGCTGTAATGTAGACAGGAATTTACAGTCAGAAATGAATGTTTGTAATTGAATTACATTTAGGGAATCCCGCATACAGTTCATTTACACTTCATTCTAGATTTCAATAGAAATACTGTATGGCAACTGCAAGAGAGCAGTTAGTAACTCTTTCCTAAATCATACAATAAAGTCATCCTATAGTATTTCCCAGGACACCATAGTTCTCCTTTCTTTTCAAAATCACAATAGAAGAGGGGGAAAAAAGGAACAAGTGACATCATCTTAAACTTCTTGTGCTTAATTACTCCCAATGTCTTTTACATGGCAATACTTTTAATATCTTTCATTTTCCTAAATACAGAACTGTTCGAGAAAATCACTTCAATACTCATTAGATCATTAGTGCCATTGAAAGAGAAAGTATTTCAAATGTCATCACACCGCTTACCCCATAAATAAAGCACTCAAAAGCTGAGGAAGGTTTTGTGAGGGCCAGGAAGTATTTTGTAGTTAGCATGCTTATCTGACAATGAAATATAAAAGGACAGACCAACTACAGTCAGTTATGCTCATGTTTTACAGGAATATGTTCTGTATCACTGCCATAGCTTGACTATTCTTTAATTTAAACTAGTCAGTGCCTTCTTAATGACTGCTTTCTATTTGTTATACTTTACAGCCTGTTCTTGGATGTAATAAACATATCGTGTATCTCCCAGAGTACTTGAAGAAATATTGCATTTCCAGAGAAGTCTTCCAGACTACTCAGCTCAGTAGCCACAATCTGAAAGCACATTTTGTCTTTTAGCTTGCTTCGCTTAGTTTTGAGGATTTACCATCAGAGTTAGAGCGCAGCTAGTTAGTACCACCAGCTCACCCACCGGCTTGGGCTTGTCCTCTGTGCTGAAGACACTCTGTGAATTTGCTATCTCACACTTGTGTAGAGATTATGTTTACATTTCATCTTGATTATCCGGTCAGCAGATCATGCTGTGAAAAGATGCTCCATTAGGTAGCGTTTACTGTAATTTCAAGTAATATTAAATACTAATTTCTGCATCATGCTCTTCCTCTTGTTTTCTGTCATATACTTATTCAAAGAGATGATACCAGAAATAACACTTATTTGGGGATGTGACAGCTTCTCATATTTTTCATGGCTGGTGTTAGAAAGCAAATTAAAACTTGCATTAGTGTATTTTGCCTACCAGAAAGCGCACAGGGACATATCTGCTTTACTGGTGAGAGCAGAACCGGTTTCAGTTGGCTCTCTCTCCAGCCACCAGCCACCTGCATTGCTGGCTGCTCCCTCTGGCCCAGGGTCTGGACAGGGGCTGTCATGCTCCATGCTCAGGTTCACTCTCTGCAGTTGGGTAAATACAGATATGAGCATTTCCTTCCAGGTCTGAATGTAAAAGCCCAAGCCCAACTTGACAAACCTAGCTGATGAAAAAATGCCTTTGCAAGTGCCCTGGGTCTCAGACCAAATCTGAACTGAGTGGATGTTTGCATACTAAAGGTGTGAATGGGAAAAGAGGTTTTAGACCAGATCTGGACATATATTTAATCAGAGAGTATGGGAGTGTATGGGAGAGGAACAGAGTCTCGTCTGAATAAGTCAGATGTCAGATGTTGACATGATGTCAACAAGACTAGTTCAGTTTGGAATGAGAAAGCATGAAAGACATCTTTTCCAGTGAATGAGTTATCCTTATTTCCCCTATCAGTTTTAAATTTTGTTTCCCTTTCATCTACTGAAATGGTAATTACTTGGGATGGCTATCAGATGTTGAACACTGATTTTTTTAGATAGTGCTCCTTTCTCATAAACGTGGCTGCAACTATCCTAGCAGCGCACTCCAGCGTCATTAAGGACAATCTGCTCTGCGAGAAACAACCATTCTGCCTAGAATGAAATCTTCCATTTCCTTTGTTACCCAGACAGTTTCTTTCCACTGTGGCCAAGGACTGTGTGTTCAGCCATGAGCACACAACTGCAGGCCTACAGGAAGGGGAAGATGCATTATTTATGCTGCAAGCCAGCACAGTGTCTCACACACTTTAAAACAAGCACTTCCTTTTTCATAACCTGGGCCAATTCCACAGCTGGAGAGGGCTTCTGTCCCCTTACACACAAGCCTTCTCTGCATATTTCAAAGTCTTTGTTCTACAGCAGAATTTCTTTACTTAAAGGGAAATGCAAGTTTCTTTCACCCCCTTGACAATCTCAAGTTAAATACCTGTCTTGGCAAGTAGCTGCAAAGAATAAGTGCTAGCCCAGAAAGGAAAGGATGTATCTCTTGTACCAGGTATAAATTCTAATAATCATAGAAATTCTGACCCCAGCAGCAGCAGCAATTAATTTTTGGTAGGGCTCAAGCATTTGATTTTCCTCATTGTTTTGTTACACCAGGTATCACTTCGGCCCCCAGCTGTGCTAAGCATCACCCTTCTTTGCTGTCCAATGAAAGTAGCACAGATTTAAGTCTGATGACCCAGCGGAAGATATTCAGATATTAACATGCAGACACTATGCATTTCAGTTGTCTTTGTAAGACTACGATACCTGAAAGGTACTGTCAGTACTTAGGACAGAAAATAAATCAGTATTAAACAGCAGCCAGCATAACTGAAACACCAGTCCTTTTCCCTCAGCAGGAGCCAAATAATACCACCCAAATGGATGCCATGGAAATTTTTTGCTGGACAGGAACAGTAAGAAGACAGAGAAAGAGCAGGATGGTTATTTTATGCATCATCTTTTAAATAATACTATATTAAGTTGTGTTGTATTACTGGCAGTGGGTCAGTCTTTGACAGATTTACTTCACTCTGTACACAGTGAAAATTTTGATAGTAATAGCTAAGGGCATTTTGAAGTAATTTTATTATCAGTGCAAGTCATTCTACATTTTCATTCCTTTTATATAGCTTTATTTAATGGAGAGTTGTTACTTTAGTACAGCATTTTGAGTTGGACGTTTCACTTAATGTTCTAGACAAATCAGGAATTGTTTAGATGAGATAAATAGCATAACAAAGACTTAAAAACTCTCAGTCTCACAGAAATAATTGGAAGAATTATTTTAAATCATTCTAGAATAGAGAAAGGTCACAGAAACCTAATAAAAGTCTTCATATATGTGCAAGGATTGTTACAGAGTAAGACAGTCCATGTTTTTCACATCTCCACCAGTGTAAAAGAAGATGGGATCACCCTCATTATCAGGCAGGGGAGTTTGGGTTAGGAAAGCATGTGTGGTGTAGGAACAGATAAATTCTATAGTAGATCACCAAGCGAGATGAAAAAATCTCCATCACATAAATATACATCAAGATTTATGTCTTGGATTATACTCTAGGTCTGCATGTCCTAGACATATATCTGCTAAAGATGGACTGGTCTTACAGATGCAGAATGGAGTAATGAAACACTAGGTCTTTCCTAGTAGTCCTTTCCATAATTTATTTGAGTTTATAACAGGGAATCTCAAAGTAGAATCCAGCCCGCTCAGCAGTTAGAAAGGCACATAAATCATAGAAATATTCTAGAAAATGTTTCTAGCTTTCACTGTCTAATAGTATCAATGTCTAGACAGATGCTGAGTGACTAAGAAATGAGCTTGCTGGATTTTTAAGCAACATAAAAGGATGAAAACACTGTCTCTGCTGCACCTCCAATGACATTTAATCTAATCTAATTACTCTGATTAGGGCTGCTGGTAAGGTTAAGAAGGGCAGGTTGCCTTTCCTAAGGTGAAGGGACTAACTCATTCCTTGGTTTTGCAGTTTTGAACTGGGACAGCAGTGGGCACATCACAGAGTAGAAAACCACCCCCTGAGTAATACCTTCTCTCTAAATTGTGCCCAGTTACCTCAGAAAGTTCAAATTAATATCTTATCTCTGTTGAATTTAATGGCAATTTTTCCACTAGATTCAACAGAACCAAGGCTTCCCTCTCACCTCTGGATTGGTTACCTTCCAGAATGGAGGATGTTCAGCTATGAACTGTCTGATGTAACTCCATCACTTTCAGCTGTGGGAACACAACCTCACATTAAACTAATTGAATAACCTGAATCTCTGGAGTCTGTACAAGCTTATCTGACCAGGCATGACAGCTGTGAAGTACTTGCACTGATTCAGGAAGGGAATACTGGGGTCCATGCATAGTATCATCAGGTTCTTGCTTTGAACGTAGTCAAGCTGCCAGCTTTTGAAGGCAGTGTCTGCATTTAGAATTACTTCAGAAAGTCTGGGGTACCTAGGAAGCCCTGGAGATCCTCCTTAGCTCCCTTACTGGCCTCCTACCACATACATTAGTAGCATTACGCAGCAGGTCCATGCAGATGTATATACTACTCACTCTTCTCATTTCCTAGTACCCACAGTTCTGCACTGTGGAACCACTCATATCAAAGGATCCACCCTGAGTCATCTACCCCTATACACAGTAAAGGTGCATCCACTAAAATCGCAGTGCAATGTGTCACACTTACCACTACTACCCACATATCTTCCCAATATATGTAAACTCATGATTCAGGCATGAAGCAAAGGTAGTTTCCATCACTGGATATGAATTAGATTGAACAATTCTCAACACAAAATATGCTGCCTAGCACTAAGTCTGCCACTGGACTTTAAATCTTTACTGCAGTCTTTTCAGGATTTCACCCAACATTTCCAGATGTCCCAGAGCCTGGAAACAAGTGTGATTTCCAAAATGTCTGGCTTAATCAAACTGCGTTTGACAATTGAGAATCACCACAGTATTCACCTCACTGACTTTCTGACTTTCTTTATCCTTCCCAAGCATCTGGCACCAGAAGACACGTATTCCCTTCACGTGCTTTCTATCACTCAATAATTGCTGCAAAGCCAAGAAGTACACACAAAATTTTTGTCCTCCACTCTATCATAAAAAATAAAAATCTGAAAAATGTATTCCTTACTCTAAGACTCCACAAGGTGCTGTGAGATGCTCCATTGATTTTTTTTCCCCCCAGTATTCTTGAGAATGGNCAAGCATCTGGCACCAGAAGACACGTATTCCCTTCACGTGCTTTCTATCACTCAATAATTGCTGCAAAGCCAATAAGTACATACAAAATTTTCGTCCTCCACTCTATCATAAAAAATAAAAATCTGAAAAATTTATTCCTTACTCTAAGACTCCACAAGGTGCTGTGAGATGCTCCATTGATTTTTTTTCCCCCCAGTATTCTTGAGAATGGTTTGCTGGCATTTTCACATTTAAGCTTTCTATGGTCTATACCTATACTAATCATGAACTGTTCTATGCTATTTGAGCTCTTGAATTATGCCTAAACTGTATGCTTGCATGGAGTGATGTAAACCTTAATCGCTCTAACTTTCCTTTTCATTTACTCACTGTCGTGTATTAATGGTGAGACTATTGCATTAGTCTCTTGAATATCTCCCCTTAAAGTCTACCTCCACTGTCATTACTAGAAACAATTTACCAAGCATTATATAGACAGAGCGGTCATTTTATTTACATAATAAATTGCTGTTCTAATAATCTGAGACACAGACATTGTTTATTTGAAGCATAGACATTGTTTATGAGGTATAAGATGCTATTTTTATAATTGGCTACGATATATCTTCAAAAGTCAACTTGGCGAAATAGTATTTGATGATGGAAATCACTAAGAAGAAATACATTTTCAAGTGAAGCAAGTTGAGATAAAATTATAAACAGTAGCTTGATGGATGAAAATAACTATCCAGGGCTCTTGTAGATACGCCAATAGTAGAATAAAGTAGGAGGACTAAAAGCTGAGCCAAGTTAATGGGAAAGTATTGCTATTGATGCTGGTTAGCAACCTTGTAAGAAACCTTGATAAACATATTTTGAAAATAGACAGACACAATAGAATACTACAGAAATTCATTTTAAAAGTGATTACTACTCTTTTGAATTATTAAAATTGGGGGAAAAAATCATAGAGAGATATGGACACATTGCAGGACACATGAGTTATGAGGTCACCTTGTTCTTAATCAAAAACTGAGAAGTCCAGAAAAGATGCAAACTCACAGAACAAAAATTAAGTGAGCCTTTGCTGTAACAAGAAAAAAATATTTGAATCAGTAAGAGGAAACGTTATTGAATTTGCACACCCTACTGTCTCATTTCTCTGCTTGACCATATTGCATTTTCTTCTGGGATGCCCTGTAATCATCAGAAACTGAGCTACTACGGCCCAGGGCTGCTCCATCTCCATCAACATCTGAGGCAGCGCTTGCCATTTCTTACCTTAACTAAAAAGCGAAATGAGCTAGCTCAAACCACCTGACTGTTCTCAGCACCTTCAGGACAGCCCGAAAGTCAGTAAAAAATCAGTGATAGAAGCCAAAATTTGCTTTGCTGCGCTTGCAGCTTAGGATGTAATGTGAATGGTTCCTCTGATGCAAGGACTGTCCACATAGTCAGTATTTATGACTTCTCATGTTTGTTTGAAAAGAGGTATATGCTTAAAATATTTTTTGTATGTGTGCTCCTTTGGTTTTAATCCATGGTGTGCCCCTCTATGAGAGTTGAGCAGTGTTGTTTCTTCTGGGAACAGTCCACGCAAACCACCGCAATAGGTACCAGCAGTAATATAATGAGAGGAAGCCTATCAGGACACTTCAGAACAGGTAAAATATATAGGTATTGTCACCGGTCTGTTCTGTCATGCTGAAATGTGACCATTTTTTACCATATTCAGGCTCCTCTCCGGCACACACCAGAGAGCTTGAGGCAGCAAAATGCAGCTGGAATTGGAAGCTGTAAATTTCAAGGATTTTCCCTGTACATTTTTATACATATAGGATGGATAGGACCAGTGGCCAGTGTACTAGACCGTTATACTCTTCTGAGCAGAAAGATGCACCAAAGCCACCTGGCAGAGAATTGGAGAGCCATTCTGAAAGAGTGGAGAACAAGCAACAATTCAGCCAAACAATGAAGCACATACTCACCAAATACTTACCTGAATTAATGTCAAAGAGAGACAGCTTACCTCTGAGGTCTCAGAAGAAGTCAAACCAATTTTTATTCACGCTAATGTACTGCACTTTAAAAAAGTGGTTGAGGTGTTGCACAGAGCAATCCTAGACAGGCATTGACTGTAACAACCTAATATAGACATCCAGGATGCATCATGTGCAGACATTCAGGATTTGTTTACTTTTCAAGCTGTAGCAATGGTTAATAATTGTTACCAGTTGCAAAAAAACCCAAACAAAACAAACTCAAAGCACCATGCTCAAAACGGTCTATATACCCAACTTGGTATTCGCACAGTGGACATCACTGTGTGTGGCGCGCGTGTGTGTTTTGTGCAAAGTGTATGCAGAACTGACAGCCAAAGCAAACAGAGCTTATCTTCACTCTTTGACTCTGCAATTTCATCCTTAATAGCTCATATTGAGCTTTTGCAGTTTTCCTATCTCTTACAGTGTCATCAGCCTCCAAAGGCAGCTGGTGGGGTTATGAACTTTGCTTATGTATTTGGGCTATCCCTGTTCTGCCACAGAAGCACATAGCATCGTGTGCCAGTTACCAGCTCTTGAGTGCCTTAGGGATGGAGAAAGAAGATGGACAGGAGACCAGACACCAATGAGAAGCAGGAGCACCATATTATGCTCTTAGTAGCAAGTGTCAAAAGACATTTAAAAGGATACTTCATTCAAGTTTTAACTGGAAGGTGGTGAAAATCACTGAGCTGAAAAAGAGTAGGCTGATCTATGCTTTGTTTTTTGCAGAGGGAAGAATTTCAGCACTCAGCAGTGTGTCATGCAGCAGTTCTGATTGATAGATGGGTGTAGCACAATCATAGCCAGAAGAGATAGTGATGACATGGGCAAAATAATTTCATTTACTTCAGGCTGTCAGCAAGTACTGTCTCCAAAGAGACGAGCAAACAGCATGCTTGCTGACAGAAAACAATTCACACCTAGCAGAAGGGAAAATATTTTTGAGGTTTAATAGGCCTGAATTCAGAGTCACACAAGTAGCCTTGATGAACAGGATTTGGATGTGAGAAGTAAGATTAGCTAAGTTTAGCTGCCACGACCTAAAAGTGATCACCTTTTTTGTGGTCAGCTCAAGCTGCTCCATTTTTTTTATGCAGCACTTTGTTCCACCTGACAGTGAAGTGGCATGATTTCACCTACAAGCAAGTGAGAGAAACCAAGGAAAATGTATTCTGTGACTATAATATTACCAAAAAGAGGCCATCTGCTGACAGACAAGGTCAAATGACGGCAGCTGTCTTCTCTGTACCTGTATTTTTACAGAGAGAGAGACATGGAACAAACACCACAGTGCTTTACATTTTATTGTGTATAAACAAATTTGCTGCACTCCTTCACAAAATTTAGAAAAGTTGTGAGCTAACTTTAGCCTTGCAAGTGACCAAGGTGAAAGAATAGCAGAATAACCTTCTCTTGCCCACATGAAGACCAGCAGCAGCCTCAGCACCTTGCCATCCCCTGGGAGCCAGGGTCCTTGTTGACCCCAAAAGGAGCCCTTCACCTACCAAATCTAGCAGAGACACCGCATACTTCACAAGGATCATAAGATAAAGAGGACAATTTTAGATAGCCCAAGTATAAATGCTACTGCCTGTCCTCTTACAGATCTGTCAGCAGTTCAAAACCCTCATCTGGGACTCATATCTCACACAGGCTGAGAAGAAGGGAGTCCTCCACCTTATACCCAGCAGCATTTGCATGAAAACATTTATTTTTAGAAACAACCATAAAGAGACTGGCTGGTTATTACAAATAAATAAATAGTGTCTAGAGTGTTTCAGCTTCAAAAACATTTCAAACATCTAGAAGCCTTCTACTAACCATAGAGTCATAGAACAGTTTGGGTCATAATGGACCTTAAAGATCATCCAGTTCCAACGCCCCTGCCATGGCAGGGACATCCCACTAGATCAGGCTGCTCAAGGCCCATCCAACCTGGCCTTGAACATCTGCAGGGATGGGGAATCCACAACTGCCCTGCGCAACCTGTACCAGTGCCTCACCACCCCTGTTGTGAAGAATTTCTTCCTAATGGCTAACCTAAATCTTCCCCCTTCCCATTTAAAGCCATTCCCTCTCATCCTATCACTACATGCCCTTGTAAAAATTCCCTGCCCAGCTTTCTCGTTGGCTCCCTCCAGATACTGGAAGGTCACCATATAAAGTCTCCCTGGACACTGACAGCTTTCCTGCTTTACCCTAGATGGCAGACAAATGGTACCTAGTTTGGTTGATTTAGTTATTTGGAGGAGCAGTGCAGTACAAAGTGCATGCATTAGAAACTGAAAAATGATTTTTCACATCAGTAATGTACATTTTAGAATGTTACCATTTATTTAAGAATATTACTCCTTATGCATGCTTTTTTTTCTTACAGCCCACATCATAGGCATTAATCTCTGGGATTGGGCTCACCTTGGCATACATCCTTTCCCATCTGGTTATGATGCTCAGATGAAAGTCCAGTACCCCTCATTTTATCACATATAAGTACAAAAAGGCTGGTGCAGGGATGACATAGGTAAAGGAGAGATCTCAAAATTCAGCTCTTCTAAGTGACATCATAAATCAACCACTAGAATTTTTTTCATATTTTAGCACTGTATGGGTCTGCAGGAGGGTGAGGGATATGTGGTGTCCCCTCCCCAGCTTTGGGTGAAGTGACTGCAGCCACTGCTGTTGAGCTGATGCCAATGGACACCACAGTTACTGTGAGTCCTTCTCTTATCAGACTCACAGCTATGAACTCCTTGTTTGAAATGCCAGATGTCTTTCACTATGTGCTTTGAAATCTCTGAGGGGCAAGGGGCAAGAGGATGTGGCCAGACTTTTCTCAGTGATGCCCAGTAACAGGACAAGGGGCAATGGACACAAAATGGAATACAAGAAATTCTACCTAAACATGAGGAAAAACTCCTTTACTGCTGCCTGGGGGAGGCTGTGGAGTCTCCTCCTCCAGAGATATTCAAAACTCACCACAATGTGTTCCTGTGTAACTTGCTGTAGGTGAACCTGCTTTAGCAGGAGGGTTGAAGTAGATGATCTCCAGAGGTTCCTTCTATCCCCAACCATTCTGTGATTCTGTGATTCTGTGGTTCCGTGATTCTGAGATTCTGTGATGAGACAGGTGCAGCCAAGGCATGCAACTCCAGCATTTTAGGTGCAAAAGTAAGTTTAATTAAAAGATTTGAAAGTGACACCCGAAGAGAAACCAGAAAGAGTGAATTGCATAGGCCCTGTAGAAAATACTGTTATATGACTTCTATTACCTTGACAGGTCTGCATACCTCTTGTGGTCTAACCCCTGGTGACAATATTAAAAAGGCACAGAAGACACTGAAATGCTTTTGAAACTGCTACTTGTTTTCACTCACCCACCTCTTGTGCTTTCTCTTCCTGTCTCCAGTTTATCACAAACCGTTTCAGTCTCAAGGTCATTAAATCAAAGCTGGTTGCCCTAAATATTGAAAAAGAAACTTGTTCTGCTGGCTCTGCTGTAAGCTACTGCTCCACAGTGTCACTCAGCACTCTCACTAAAACAGAAATAGATGGCAATAATCCAACCAAAGTCACTGCAGGAGGCACTGCAGGAGCTGGCATCCATCTGCTTCCAGAGCATGGCTCCTCTGCCAGCAGGCACCATGGTGGCCCCAGTGCCCTCCAGTCTTTTGAAGCACCTCCTTTCCAGAGCATTTGAAAAACACAGAATAAGCACTAATATATAAGCAATGTCAGCCACCTTCGTTCCACCTCAAGATCATCCTGCCTAGTATTGGAAATATTTTGAGGTAATTTCATTGTAATATGTTTAATCAGCTCAGCCATTTTGATGCACTGGTTTCAGCACAATTAATTGCTCTCTATTATTGCAGTTATTCAGGATCATGATACAATTTTTGGAGATAAAAGGTTCTCAATCACAGTTTATTAGATAGACAAGTGCAATCAAAGAGCAGCTGTCATCAGGAGGAATGAAAAACAAAGACTCCCTGTCTGGGAATGCAAATGAAGGGAGCCACATGTATGAGATACAGCATCGTCATATCAGACCATGAAATAGTCCCTCTCCACCTGCATGTGCTGCTTCTCCCACAGCGCTCAACCCACAGAGGCTGGGAGGAGGAAGACACTAGTGCAAGGGGAATTTTCCTGCATTTGGTTCTTTATCTCTGTGTTCACCGATAATTAAAGCATTGCTGGCCCCAGAAGCTACGGACACAGAATCACCAGGTGGAAAAAGACCTCTTGGATCATCCAACCATTCCTATCTGACACTAAACCATGTCCCTGAGCACTTGTCTACCTGTCTTTTAAATACCCCCAGGGAAGGTGACTCAACCACCTCCCTGGGCAGCCTTTGCCAGTGCCCAATGACCCTTTCTGTGAAATTTTTTTTTCCTAATGTCAAGCCTGAACCTCCCATGGTGGAGCTTGAGGCTGTTCCCTCTTGTCCTGTGAAATGATGCAAATATAGACAAATTCACTGGTGTTAGGTAGGACCTTTTAATCTGCACTCCTTTATAGAACTAGCCTTTAATCCTGATGATATCTGTAATGTACACACCTCCTGGCAACAGCCAGTTTTTTTGTGCAAGGTACCTACTGCTTATCAGTTCCATTAGTGCTTGAGTAGGAGCTTTCCAGGCAGTGCAGCAACCCCTATTAGTCTTCAAGGCTGTTCCCTCTTGTCCTGTGAGATGATGCAAATATAGACAAATTCACTGGTGTTAGGTAGGACCTTTTAATCTGCACTCCTTTATAGAACTAGCCTTTAATCCTGATGATATCTGTAATGTACACACCTCCTGGCAACAGCCAGTTTTTTTGTGCAAGGTACCTACTGCTTATCAGTTCCATTAGTGCTTGAGTAGGAGCTTTCCAGGCAGTGCAGCAACCCCTATTAGTCTTCACTCAGTATTTAGGAGAAAATGAGCAGGAGAATATTGTGAACTTCCAACAAAAGTCATGTTCAATGGTCCAGGTGAAAAGGCTACCACTACTTCTACCACACAGCAAGAGTTTCAGAAATGAGGCACAGCTAAACCATAGCCGCTCCAAGGTAGGAGATAGCTCTTACTCCAGAGCCAGCTGGGTGCTTGTGAGCTTGTGTGGGTGCCTAGAAGAGTAGATATCTATAGCCTTAAGGTAGAGCAAAAAGACACTTGGCCCTAAAAGGTCAGCAGTCTACATGATATCAAATCACATGTGGCATGAAGGTGGGACTGATTCCAAATTTTCTTTCTCCTAACATTTTGTAGGACTGGCTCTGTTTCTGGTTCCTAATTGTCTGCAAAGTACACCAGTGTCACAGCTAAAACTAAGAGAAATGAAAAATCATGTGTGGTTTGCACTGCAAAAAATCTCCCAGTTTCTAACCCAACTTGCCTGCTTTCCAGGTCAGCCCTTTACAAGAGGATTTCCCCCTCCTCATTTATCCTTCTGTTGTCATCACTCATTTCAAGATAAACAACAGCAAAATCCTTATCTTCATTATTTTTCTAAACTCTGCCAACTACATGTCTCAGACTCTTACAGTGCTGTCATTTATGGTACTATTACTCTTCCCTTAAGCTTTTTTACAGCACTTGGCAGAAATCTTTGTAGCCATCTCTGTTAGAGTGAGCTCTTATAAAATTCTGGAGATCTCAGGGTTTTGCAAACACTATTGCAGTCAGAGGTTAATTATTTCTTTTAAGAACTGATTCCCTTTAAAGAATAAAAATGTACTTACTGCCTAATTTCAGGCAGGTGTGAGCATACAGCATTCTCTTCTTGCTGGAATAAAGGGTGTTGTATCATAGTGTCTTGTAATAATTGCTACTGTCTACATAGCTGGCATGAATTATCATTAGCTACATTTTATCAGTGCTAAGAAGATGAAATGTATTGTTTGGGGATGAGAAAGTGCCAGAAAACTGAAAACCTCGAAGAATTCTTTGGCATCAACACCCTAATATTTAGAAAACTCTGGGATTGCTAGTGATAGACAGACATGGATGTATTATCTTTACAGCTGGATATTGAAAAATGTTATGGAATTCAGCAGCAGTTTGAAAGCACCAGATTTTCATTGGAGTGAAAAAAACAGATAGTGTCTGCTACTTGAAAATCAGAATGGCAAGTTGAGAGAAATTTCTTTATTTCTCTTTTTATATATTGTCAGAAAGTATTTACCTCACAAATTGTGAGTGTGAACAAAGAGAACTGCTGTCCAGTTGAGGGAATAATAAATGTAATTATGTGCTGAGGTATTCCACATAAGAGCTGAATCCTGCNATATTGTCAGAAAGTATTTACCTCACAAATTGTGAGTGTGAACAAAGAGAACTGCTGTCCAGTTGAGGGAATAATAAATGTTAGCCTGTAATTATGTGCTGAGGTATTTCACAGAAGAGCTGAATCCTGTCAAATCCTGCACACAACCCCTTTCAGAGCTCATGTCCATTCAAGGCCATCAACAGTCATAGGTCCTGATCTGTTAGTGCCTTGGCACCCTGTCTTGTCAGTTGCATTCATGTAGAACTAGACGGAGATAGTCTGGTAGAATTTTATGCTTATTTTCAACTTCTTTTTATGTATTTTATACTTATTTTCCACAGGTTCAATACTTAAATTTCTGGTGTACCTCAATGAAGCAGCACTACAGTATTGCTCTACTACTTGTACTTATTTTCACAGGCTTACAAATGAGTGGCCATCATGGAAAGCTAGACTCATCTGGCAGAAAGCTGCCTCAGAAACACTTTATGTAGAATGGCAGAGTCAACCACTCTGCCATTCTACATAAAGTGTTTCTGAGGCAGCTGTTTCCATGATGTTTTAGCATTAAATACAGTAGGAGAGATTAGAGCAGCATCTTGCATGGTTGTTGAGCAGTCACTGCAGTTAGGAGTTGGAAACGTATAAGGACTTTCACTCAGATGATGCTCAAAACTTTATAAGGCAAATGGAAAAAAATGCTAGCAAATCTATGATGGTTTTATGCATGTTCCAGCACTACAGTCTGTGCTTGTGTCAAGACAGTTTACACTAAACTCCAAAACTCTCCATGGGCAACTTCTTACATTTGGATAGATCTGCCTAACCTTTAAGCAACCTGCATAAAATATTTCTCCTTTTTTTCCTTCCTTCCGTTGGTTAGAAATAGTCTTTATCTAAATGTTAAGTAATGTTATTGCTACTATTGGCAAACTGATACACGTGCTATAATGCAAACAGCCTGTGGAACAATAACTGTGCTTTTGACTACATATCAAAAGCTTCACGGTGATTGTTAAGTAGGCTGTTATGGACGTTCCAGTTCTTAAAATGTATTTATTTAAATTATGTATGTTAATGCACCTATCAACATTACAAATGTAGTTTGCTGCAAACCACTTATAATACATGAATGATAAGCCATAAATAATAACTATGGTTGTAAATTAAATTACTTGATTATGCTGCAAAGATGTACTGTAATTTGGAACAGAAAATTACTTTGAAGTTATTTCAGCAGCTGATAATGCTTTTAGAGCAGCAGAGCTTTATGAGCCACAATCTTAAGTCAAACATCAAACTTTCTGACAGATTTTGCCCACTAATTTGGTTTGTATTGCTATGCCCTGAATGCAATGGATGTGACAGATCAACAAAATAATGAGTGACATTTGGTTAACACTTGTTAACCAAATATAGTGTGATAGCACCACTGTATATCCATAAGGAGACTCCTTATCAAACTTTCTCGGCTCTAAGGACTTCTACATACTTGCTGGGGCACATAGATCCTTTGAGGAGTGTTACATGGTGTGATAGTGGGGTTTGTAATTTAAATAAAAGGGGGCTTCTCCTTTAGCGTCATCATTAACAGACATCAGATATTAGGCGAGGGTAAAACAGCAATGATTCATCTGGGTTGGATGAGAAATCAGATGTCTCACTAAGAAGTGACAACAAAGGGACAATAACAAACAAAATATAAAGCAAATCCTATTTTAAATCTAAGAACGGTGGGTACTTCCAGTTGTTTGATGCATTTATATTTTTTTCTAATCTACTATCTCTAAATGCCCCGGCTATTATGATTGCAGTTTGGAGTCCACATCTTCCTTCTGAATTCTGCCACTAGGTCTCAACTTGCCCATTTGTTGCTCTGAAGCCAACTACCAGGCACTTTGGGTGTGAGTTGGGCTCCTCCCCTGGCCTTTACTCTAGTGAGTGCAAATGCTGGAAGATGATGTGATCATGCAACAGACTTAGAAACATTCAAGTGTTTCAAGTAAATGGGACTTGTTTGTTTGGTCTTTAAGCCTGATATTATAAGTAATTCAACAGCAAGATTTGTTTTTTTTAATTAGACGTTGTTTTCTCTTCTGCAGGATCTGGTTGGGCAACATTGCTTCTACAAAGGAACAAATAAAAAATTTGTGAAATTTCATCACATTTGTGCATTTGGGGAGTTAAGAGCATATGAGCAAGATGCAGAATTGTCTGGTGTGAGAGGAGGGAATGTGCAGCATGAACATGTCCTCTTCATGTAGCATTGGCTTGCCCTCCTGCTCCTTCCTCCACACCGATGTGTGGGTGAGCATCCCAGATTTGTGTCTTTCTTCCTTCAGTGGCAGCGCCCCAGAGTTCTTGTATCCCATAAAGGATTTTGCCCTGCAAAATCCATGGGTTTTAATACAGTCTGTCAGGTTAGTGATGGAGGTGAGAAAAATAAAGGTTTGAAATCCACATAAAGGAGGAATTTAATGAAATATATGTACCTACTGATTTCACCACACTGTTTTGTTTGTTTTGAACCATGTCACTTTTCCTAGAAACTTTTCATGACCTTTCTTGGAGATCAGATGTTAAGGATCCCTGGGAGAGCACATTCCAAGTCTCTCTCAGCTGTTAAATGATGCAAGCTCTAGAAATCCTGCAAATGACTCTAATATCAATAGCCACGGCTGCATAAGTCTGACATGGCAGATTTTCCTTATGTCAGCTATCAACATTTCAGACGCCCTATGGCCCATTTTCTACTTATCTATAGTGCCTGCCCATGGGGGTGGAATCAGCTTCAGCACAAACTGGCTGAAAGGCAGAGCAGGGAACGGTCACGTAACCCTTTCTGAGGGAGCGCCAACTGCTCTACACTGCAATATTACATCTTTTATCTCTACGAAATGTGTTGCAGAGAAACTGCTAAAACAATGTTCCAGAAACTTTGGTTTCAGCAGCTTTCCATGATGAAATTTTATTGTTGAACTGGTCCCTTACCTCTGCTGTTTGAGATCTGGATGTATATTATCTTGTTACAATGAAACCTCTAATCTGTCAGACTGATGATGGGTTGTGGAGAGTAGATTTTAGATCCACATTGACATAGATGAAGACATTTATAAGAGTCACAGTGACTAATATCCCTTTGGTCTCTCTTCATTTCATCAAATCATGTCAATCATACAATGCCACAAAAAGCTCCAAGATACTCCATGGGGGATCATTTTTCTTCTTTTTTTGAAATACCTCACACTAACTTGGGACATTCTANCATATATGTTTATATTATTTAATTATTATTTATATTTAAAGCTTCCATTCACTGGTATGTGCAAGGTATCCCCGCTTATGGCAGGGATGTTGAATTTAGATGACCTTTAAGGTGCCTTCCAGCCTAAACCATTCTATGATTCTATGCCAAAATATGGATTCCTTATCTTAAAAAGTGATCACTTTAAGAGTAAGGATATGTTCTGTAACTGAACTTTACTGGAGTCAAACAGGCTACAACTACACTATGCAAGGGCTGAAGCTCCCAGGCTCTGCTTGAGGCTAATTTCAACACACATCTACTTCCCTTATCAAAACAAGTGCCCTTGAAGCAGGGTCTGATGCAATTTACTGGTATTCACAGGTATACCACTGAATCAAGTTGTTGAAAGAATTTGGAAGTGAGACAATATTTGAGTCTAAATCATGCTCTAAATGCAACTCACCTCAACATAAAGATGAATGATGATGTTTCTCTATGAGGAGTCATTAAGAGAGACAGTACGGGAAGCTTCCCTATTAATGTCCCAGCTAAAGTTTACCTTTACAGGTAACACAAGTTCCAGGACATCGTTAATGGACTGATCAGTCAATAGGCTTAAAACAGAAGTATTTATTTACACAGTGTAATTATTCAGTGGAATATATTGCCACAAAATTTTTGCATGCCAAAGTAGAAGTAGCTTTTAAAAGCTACTGGAAGAATTAATGGGAAAAAACGCCTCTCTTTCTCTTAAGCACTGTGATCTGCTACCATCTGAGTCAGAAAATTCCTATGCCACAGATCGCCAGAAGCTTGGAAGACTTACCATACTTGGAAGAAAAGTATCATTGTGTGCTTCCCGTGCTGTTCTCGACTTCATTCTTCAGCAGTTGCTGTTGGTCCATGTGGATGGGATAAGATGGACTGATTGTTTGGATATGGCTGTTTTCATGTCTGGGTAGATTTTTTTGGTAAGGCCTTAAACTTCAGGGATCAGTAAAGACATTAAAGAAGTGAAGTTTGGTTTTTTTTAAAGACACAGATGCACGGATATAAGATGTAGTACGTTGTGAAATCTTTATCTATGTAAAATATGAGAATTATGTAAATTGATGCTTCAACAAATGTGAACTACTCTATGTCTTTGGATAGGTAATTTGCATGGGATCATACACTTGCTTTAAACTAGAAAAGACCTTTGAGGTCACTGAGTTCAACCATAACTGTCCACTATTAAACCATGTTCCTAAGCACTTAACCTACCCGTATTTTAAACATTTCTAGGGATGGTGACTCAGACACTTCCCTGGACAGCCTGTTGCAGTGCCAAATAACAACTTTGGATAACCTTTTCAGTGAAACTTTTCTGATGTTAGCCAAGATG